>LR736862.1:7152226-7211224 GCA_902654985.2 Oryctes borbonicus
ATAACCGCCAATCGGGATTGTATTTACTCCAGAAGTGTCCAAATTCTGGTATATCGAGCAGGTGGAGTGGTAGACCGCAAGCAATCAGTAAGTCAAACAGAAATACTATCACAGTCACGTTCTTGTCGACAGATCAAATTCTTTTCAGAAACTTTCCAAAAAATTTTTGCACCATCATATGTGGTAAATTCGGGTATTTACCGATAAATTTATTAATCGTTTCGGCAAATGGTAACATTCTACGTTTCCGCACTTTCGACATATCTTTCTTTACATATGTGACTCAATATGTTTAAAAATACCGCGCACACAATTCGCATCTATGTACTCAGGATCAGTGACTGACGCTGCTAGGTATATATGTATAACCGACAAATTCGCGCACGGCGACGCTGCTATAAGTAAGAGTAATGCCAGCTCTAGTTATCAATGTAATTTTCGGTCTGCTCCTTCAGTTTAGAGAAGTAAATAAAACACATTCGTTAGTGTATAAATAATTATTTTTCGAATTCGAACTAATAGTACATATGTTATCTTACAGTCAATCTAAATTTCAACGTTAATATCTATAACAGTACAGTAAATCTTCCACTAAATTTTAAAAATATCTCATCATAATAAAAATATAGTATAAAATTTGACAAGTACGGAGGCATTTAAATTTAAAAAAATACGTTCGTTAAGACTTGTAGTTTAAATCTACCGCCTTAAACAAAATTAAGCTACGCCTTATTATACATATTTAACGTACAAAAAATAAATATCTAGAAATCTAGATAAGATTTTGTTCGATTATATTCCTTAAAATTTCAAAGGATGATCATTTATGTAACATTGAGAAATGCATTCAACGAATTATTGTAAATTATTACTGTACATTTTATGTTGGCAGTATTGTTAAGTTGGTAATTAATAAAAAATCTAAAAATCAAAAAAAACTAATCTGGACCGCCAGGAGATTTAATTCCACGCATTTCTCAATATTAGACTAAATATTTTCCTTTAAAATCGCTAGTATTGCTACTTCTAGAGTTAATTTTTTTGATATGTTTATTACGTTTAATGTACTTATCTACATATATACATCTTTAAATTTATATACATGGAATCCATTTAGGAATCACCTTTAAAGATAAATATCAAATTTTAATTCGAGACAACTAGAATCAATGGAATTGTTATTTTAAAATTTAATAATAAAAATACGTTAAGTTAAATAAAACAAGGTAAAACTAGAAGTACGAGGAAGCTTAAAAATTATAATACAATTACATTGTTTATTTTTATCATTCCATGTACAGTCCGTCTAATCCCTCCTGACGGCTGATGATTAGATACGCTGCAATTAAACCCGTGGCAATCGTTTTTAGGGTTGCTAGTGTGTATCCTATACGTCGTGTGCTTCCCCTTATCCGCCAGGAAGGATTAGATGGACTGTACAATCAGTTTTTCTACTAGCTTACTAGCTACTTGGTAACTTCTCTAAGACTTACAGCGTTAGAATAAATTAAGTAAAATCGTCATAGAACTAGTAAAAACTAAAACGTTTTCTATTTGATATTGCGCATAATCTCTAATGAACAGTAATACTATCGGGTATCTTGAAGTATTTTTAAATACTTTTTACACTATTTCTGAATGACATTGATCGTGGGATTTAGTTTGGTCGTTCCTTGTCTTCTTCCAAAGTCTCCTTCAGTGGACCATTACCCGTTTCCGGAAGGAATAGCACGCATCCACCTCCTACTATCCCGAAGAAGCCGATGATTATCAATGGTAACGAGAAATGTATTGCTTCCTGCGAAAAGGAGATTGGGAACAATTTAAAAATCGAATTATTATTATGCGGAGGATATTTTGTTTAGCAATTACGCGGAATTACGAAGGTGGTATGGGAAGCTTCAAGCTTCAACATGAAGATCGCGTTACTCGTTAAATATATTCTGGTAGTAAGAGTATAATTGTGCATTTGGAAGGGAACACCGGAAACCCAAAGATTCAGATTTCGATGAAACTCTACAGATTGAAAGAGTATCATGGTAGAAGAACAACGTCATTTTTTAGAGGCCGCATCCCCCGATTTTGGGGTACTACGATTTTTAGGTTTTTGTAAATATCTCGGAAACTTTAACAAATATTCTTTTATCTTAATTTAATCTAGAAGTACACCTTGGCCGGACTTTAGTAGTAAAGGATCAGAAAGCTACGGAAGGTGTTACGCTCTGCAACACATAGTTACACAATTTTACCAGCCATTTCTGCAGACAGACGCTTAACTTCGATATTATTTTTAGAATTAAATAAATCTACAGATACGTTTGGACCTTTTTCTTTGACGTCTGGCTCACTTTAAGTCATTTCAAAATTTAGCTAACAGATGTTTTCTTCCCAAACAACTTCAGAAATTGGTGCCAAAAGATAAAACTGTGAATATTTTAAATATACAAAAAAAATAACAACAGCACAATCTCTGGAGGTGTTTGGATTTACACTCTGGAAAAATTTTGTGGGAAGAGCAATGATTTTTATGAACTACGGACACAGATTGTCAGCGTTACTAAGCTACAATCGTTAACGCACAATCAGTTTTCTTCACCAAGATTTTTTGACGTCTTCAAATACTCGCGGTATAAGAATGGACACGTGGATGAAAGACTAGAATCGTTTAAAAGTATTGTTACAAATTGTAATGGTCGCTGTCATTGTACCTATTGCCTTATTATAAAAATTAATAAAAATCTATAAAATATATGGGAGATATGGGGTACCTCGTTCTCCTACTGCTTACTTTTTTTGAAAATAATTTGCGTTAACCTTGATTATATAGTACATACTTCAAATTGTATTAATATTAAAAAATAAAGAAATATTAATTTGTTGTTAATTTTTTATGAAAATAATTTGCGTCTTCCTTGAGTTTGTGATATACTTCAAATTTCAAGTCTTTTTACCAAAAAGAAATATTTACAAGAATTTAAAAACCATGGAAACTTATGGGGGCGCTGTACCCCAAAATCGGGGGATTCGGCCGCTCAAAAAATTGCGTTGTTCTTATACTATACTTTCAGTCTCTATAGTGATAGCTAAATAAAAAAATTTTGAATAATCGACGGTGACTCTAAAAACTATATCCCCTCTCTTGCAAATTCTTTAATTCAATAAATATTGTGACCGGTTTCGTGCTCAAAGGCAAATTATCAGGGCAGAAATTTTAAAGCAGTAAAAAAAAGTGAGGCTCCATTTTGACTTTGATTTCTTTAACAGAGCCCTTGCGAAACTTCACTGAAACTCCGGCGTAACACATTTTGAGGACCACCGAGGGTCGTGTACAATGATTAGATTAAGAACTGGTCTTTGGTGCAGCAACAAGAAGTGTGAAGTTGACTTTATGTGTTAACATGCAGTGAAATAAAATTAAAGCAAAAATTTTAATCAACAAGGAAACTTTATCTAAGTTGAGGAATGTTTCGACAATGTTTTGTAAATTTAATATCAATCTTGGCCAAATGAGAGTGTTTATTGTATGTTTTATAATCTAGTGAGATTAATTAGCATTTTTTTGGTAGGCGACACCAGGTCAATTTCTATCCAAATATCAAATAATCGAATTAAACAAGAAAGTTAAAAGAAAACGCAGCTATAATATACATCAATAAACAAACAAATTTCTAATTTATGCAACCTAAATTAACGAGATATACCCAAATGTGATTTACATAAATCTTTATATATCCTAATTTGAATAAATTATATATGTAAAACTCCTTTTTGACGCACTTAATGCAAGTCAACGCGTAAAGTGCAACATACAAATGTAGGGTATAAACGAATATTGAACAGAGCATAAATAATGAATGTACGATAAATTGTTGTTGTTGATTAAAATTGTTGTCGTTACGTCATTGTCATTTAGATAAAGCAATGAATTAACAAAATAAGAAGAGAGAGACGAAACTAATTCTATACTCAGAAAGATTTGAGGGAATTGAGCGAGTTCTCGAGATAATTCTAACCAGTTCATTCTGAATGTCTCCAATAGAGAATAATTAATATTATATACTGTGTTGTTCTGCAGTGAAATATATACAGTCGCCTTAAAAAGTATTCGTACATACAGCGATGGGCAAATGCTAATATTTGGAGTTTCCAGAGATATATGATAGGTAGATATTACGGTATACGAGGGCAGTCTAAGAAGTTTCAATCATCAACACGAAGATGGCGCTTCTCGTGAGAAATATTCCGGGTAATACAATTGCTCATGCGTTGAAAGATACTTTTCAAAATTTTAGCCATATCGGACGCTCAGTTGTTTGTGTCGAACGATTTCTGTAAAAGTAGACAGCAAATTCTTGCATTTGAAAGGTATTGCATACGCAAATTAAAGCCGAGATGGACGCTGTTCTTCAGCGTTCAGTTTTGGGCAGCGGAATTTGGACGTGGTATAAATTTCGCTGGTAATAGACAACTGTTGAATTAAGGTTACAGAGATAAAAAAAAAAACGTTTTATACCTTATAATACGTGACTTAGTCGACCTTTTCTGGAACGTTACAGACCCGTAAGGATAGAACCGACGACAAACGGATCTAAACGGGGAAAAATAGGGAGCGTGGAACGGACACGGGACGAACGTGTACCGGACGGGCCGCAACAGGAAATAGCGATCCGGGAGCGAGAAGCGAAATCGGAGGGTTTTGTACGGGTCGCCGCGTCGTCCTCATTGACGAACTTTGCATTAATTTTTGCCGTAGAGCATAATAAAATAGGAGATCGCAACATCTTTATCAGATGGAAAAATCAAATTTGGTCACAGAAAATACGCTTTCTCGCGACGAAAAACGGGGTTTTTATCGATGACGACGCTACGACGTGGATACCGCGGCATCGGTCGAGTTTTTATTCCAAATTTGTAAATGTACTTCGAGTCAAAGATAAGTATTTACATAACCGGTACAGTAGCCCGGAAACCTGACCTAGAGAGGCATTACATTACGCATCGTTCTTAGGTTAGAGCCTGGAACCCAGAGACTCAGCGCGGTAGGCACTACGCCGCCAGTCTCGATATGCGAGTCTGATAGATAATTGTGTCAGTAGTGCGACTCTAACGAAAATACGCTTTTGGTGGCCGCTCTCAAGCGACGTACGATAATTGGCGTGGAAAGAAAAGTAGGTTGACAGCGGCAGGTTGGATCGGCGATAAATTTGGTTGGTTTTACGCTTTCAGGCGTAATTTGAGTTGAAAATGTGTAACCGGAGTCGAGATTGTTGAATTTTGGAGACGATATGAGGTGGAAAAGGAATGATGGGGGCATCTTTTCTTCGGTCACGTTTCGAACTAACACGCTTGGCGTTTGGCTTTACAGCTAAGTGCTAAATATAGAATAATGCAAATATCAAAACTGTAGTGACGATTATGGTGCCTTCGAAGTTTTTAGCTGAAATTTTTGACGAACTGTGCATTTTTTTATATGAAAATGTGTGTTGGAAAAAGATGTCGTAGAGTAAACGCAATACAAGGGAGGCCACACTACAAGAATCTATCAGCTAATACACATAGTTCTCAGTATTTAAAGTGTTACGGAAGAAGAAGTACAACGATTTATCAGCTAGGAAGAGGAAGGATGTTTGTCTAAAAAACAATAATATCAATGAATTAAAAAACGAAGGGAAGGTTAGATATAGTGCTGCATCTTCTAATAATAATAACAGAAATGGATCCCTGCATTTATAAGCTATAATGACAAGAATTAATAGAACCGAATATACTCGAGCGTAGCCGCATGGAAACGAACAAAACCGAATATAGCCCAACGTAGCCGAGGAAAGTCGAAGAGAACCAAGTATAGCCGAATAGAAACAGGAACAGGACCGAATATAGCCATCGGTAGCTAAATAGACCCAAATAGAACCGAATATAGCCGAACAGAGACGGACAAAGTCACAACTGTTCTTTGCCAAATAGTTGGGATTTGGATTTTCATCCAGCTTGTTAGATATTGACTGAAGATTGGACATGAAAAAGCTAACTCTGCGTTGGGTGCCGCAAACGAAGATTTCCAAAGTTCTATTGAAGCACCATTACACTCCTTAAGTCAAAACACAATCGAAAGAGTGGATTGTAAAAGACGAATCGCCTTCGAAAAAGGCGAAAATTGTTCCATCGGCCGGGAAAATGATGGCATCTATTTTTTTTTTTTTGTGGGGATACTCATGGAGTTGTGTTAATCAACTATCTTGGAAAAAGCAAAACAATAACGGGAGTATAATAAAATTTGTTGTGTAGTAGTGTTTAACGTAAAAAATGGCTGAATAATTGGGTTTAAGGACAGAAGAAGAAACCATCAAGAAGTTTGCGATCTTTACAGCAATATTCATTCGAATCGACAAATATCACGTTCACCCGTTGCAAAGGTACAACACAAATAACACAGTCGACAATTTGCCAAAAAGCGGACGCACAAACATTGGGATAAATGAAGAAACAGCTTTTTAGAGGAAAATCATCATTTGTTTACTTTCAAGTCGGAATTACTATCAGTTAAACCGGAAGTATGTACTCCAAATTCAATTTCGATATCTTCAGAAACTGCATAGATCTTTATTTGGTTCCACACATTTGTCCATCACTCACCCGCCTGTTGAAATGTTCTTCTACAAAGGGATTGTTTAATAGAAACAAAATTGTCGTAAAATTGTTAAAGTATTTCATATGATTATTTTTACATGTGCCTGTATGCATTTATTTACTAGCAACATATGTATCTTACGTCTATATGTATTCCGGATGAGTTGTTTTTTTCTTCGAATAATACGTCTATTTTTAGAAATGTACTTTCTTAATTATAAAGTACACTTTTAATTGACGAAAATTACGTTAATTTGAAATAAATGCTATTGTTCTCCGTAAAACCATCTAATTTCTATAGAACGTTTACATATAGTGCGATCGTAAAGTATGGAGTAGAAATTGGATTGAATTCGCGTAAGTAAAATGACGAGAGAATTAATTTAGATTTAACTACTCACCGTTTCGAATAAATACGGAACCAACATCAGGGCGATTCCAGCGGAAACATTGCTAGCTCCCACACCCAGATTCCTCATCGTAGTTGGATACAGCTCCGCGGTAAATACAGGTACTACAGCATTCGAGGAACTCACTAAGAATTTACCGAACATCGCCAGCGATGTCACCAACCACTGTAGGTCGTCGGTTGTCCACTTGATCGGTATTATAAGAAGGCAGGAAATTCCGGAGAAGACCAACGTTAGAGTCATCGGCCAACGTCTTCCCATCTTCAGCAAAAAAACGATACTGATAGCGATTGCTGGTACTTCCACCAATCCACCTAGAGCCTTTGGAAAGAAACGGTGAAAATATTTTTTTTTTAGGATTTACAATATATTAGGACTTACCGAATTTAAGTATAAGTCACCGCCGATGTTGCCGACGTTGAGTACCAAGCCGTAATAGATCAAGTAGACAGTAAACCAGATCACAGATAGTAGTAAGGTAATCTTCCTCATTTTAGGTGTTCGAAAAAGATCGAGGACCCCAGTTGAGGTATTCGTTTCCATCGAGGTTGGTAGGATCAATTTTTCGAAATTCTCCGGTAAAGGCTTACGATTGATCTGAGAGGCGTGGTGTAGGACTTCTTTAAGTTCTTTGGTTTTGCCCATAGCGTGCAACCAGCGCGGAGACTCGGGAAGGATCCACCTATTCGCACAAAAATAAAAAAATAAACTAATGTTTCTTTTTGGTTTATTGCTGGGAAACTAACCATAAGCCCAAAAACAATATCCCAGGGAGAGATATAGCAAGTTGGAGATGCCGCCAATTTCTGAGAAGGTAAGCTAATCCAGCGATAGACGCGTAGCTCAAAGAAAGCGGAAATAGGTAAGCGATGCCAGCTACTGTCCGCCAGATACCTCCAACCAATTCGATGGATAGCACGAAGCCGCTGAACACTACAGATACCGATATGAAACCCAGGATGGCTCTTAAGACGAAGTACATTTCGAACCATGGTGTTACCGCAATAAGAACACCTGTAAAATAAAGAAAATCGCAAGAGAATTAAATGGGGTTTCATTTGATGGCATCGATAATTCTATAGAGATGCACTAACCTAGTATTGTTTGGATTAGTACGGAGCCCATTAATGTCTTCTTTCGACCAAATTTATCGGAGATTAAGCCACAAACGAAGCCTCCAATTGCCACTCCAGCGAGGAACATCATTTCCGAGACATTGTTTAAGTATTTTCTATCGCATAGCAGGCTAAACTCAGATATGATAGTTTCTCCTGAAATCAAAAGAAAATCAACTTTTTGTTAAAACTTTAATTCCGAATCTTACCTTCCCCTTCAAATTCCCAACTTTCGCATTTTACAAGAGGCCAATTGCTCGTATCCTTAGGAGGCCAATTGGTAATATAACTTGTATTAATTATCGAACATGGACCTTGAGGCTGCGTTATATTCATCCAGAGGGCGGGATCTACGTGGGCGAAATTTGCCGGTCTCGCACACCATGTTGTCCTCTCCGCAGCATGGAAAGTTGGCGAGAAGATGTGCCAGGTGCATGGTATGTTGAATAGGGACAATAAGAATGTTAATTTAAGTTGCCATCGGCCATATTTGCCAATGGATATTGAGATCGCGTCATCGTCTTCATCTTCTTCTGTACTTCTGGTACTCTCTGTTATGTCTAAAAAAAAGAAATAAGATAAATTATATTTTCTGCGCTGTAGCTCAAAACTTTAACTAACATTTAACAAGTTCGATCTACTAGATCAGCGGTCGCCAATATTTTTACGTTGCGGTCCATAAAATATGGTTGAGAAATCACGCGACCGACCGACAAAAACTTTTACCAGGTCTACGCGTAATGAAGTTTAAGTTTTTAAAGACAATAAATATGATATGGCCGCTTCTGCGCGACTCAGAATTGGTTGCCGTCCACTGTATTGGAATAATGTAAAATACATACGTAGTATTGCAAAAGCTTTTGATTTAAAATTGCTCCTATTTCCCATTATTCCCCATATTCGGATTTCCAGAGAAATTAAATAACTAGTTTTTGGAGAGAAAAATTTTGGGATAGGAACTCTTGTATTTTTAAAATAACAACAATTTATACTAAGAAGTATTAACACCTTTATTTAATCTAACAAAATATGTAGTTGCCCTAACAAAATTATAGTTGCATTGAAGATAAGGTGTTGCTATCAAAAGCACCGCTGTAAAATATGTAAAAGCAAAAATTATTCAAAATCAAATTCTAAATGTGAATATATGTCATGGTCAAGTTCAAAGCATTATCAAAAGAGGTGTTGATTTAAATTCTAACCTTGCTACGAAATATAATTAATTATTAAAAACGAAATGAAATGATAACATCCTTGATACAACTAGAGCAAAATATCGAGAAGGATGTAAAGAATCAACGACCAGAAGAGATAAGTTAATTAATTTGTTAATTTATCTAGCCCGTCCGCTGTGATTTTGCAAATTATCCATCTCGAATGGCGTGGGAGTCGATTAACAAATTAATGAATGGTCTGGTGTCGAATTTGTTCCGCTAAATAGATGAGAAATATGTTGCCCAAATTATACTAAATGAATGTACGAAATCCATTGTTTTGTTCGCTTCTATCATCTTTTGATTCTATTTAAAATTGATATTCCTAATCGCATCTAGTTTGGCTCTTTGACATTAAAGTTACTACGTACATATACCTATTTAAATTCGAAGGACATTACTAAAAATTTACGTAGACGAAGGTATGAATCAAAAATAGATGGAAAAAGAATTCCATATTATTCGATTATCCGTAGTATTTTTTTCATTGTTATTCTTTTGTTATTTTCATTATTTACTTATTGCGAATCTAGAAGGCCATGCTCCCGATTATTTCATGCTCTAAACGCCAAGTAATTGCGGCGATAATGAAGAAATGCCATAATGCTTATTATTTACCATGTTGCATAAATTAAAATTGTCGGATAAAAATACAAACTGGGATACGGTAGCTATGATTGATCAAGAACTATGGTTTACAAGGTAATTGTTTGGCCATAAGCCAACCTGGTGCTAGGTTATTAATTATTCTATTTAATATCGATATACAAGAAAAAAAAAAAAGAGACAAAAAAAAAAACGTTAATATTTTTTTAAAACTAAATATGTAATTGCATATTTTGTTGTTTGTGAAAATAAGCAGTAAGCGTATCTGTTATACCTTAGAGAATTATCAGTGTCAATCTCTGGTGCCAATCAAGTAAAAAAAAAAAAAACCTATCGACTCTCGAGTAATTTTGAAATGATTTGTATGTAAAAAAAAAATGTAAAAAAAAAACAAAAGAGTGGTAGATAATAAAAAAAGTAGCTATTATTAATAACTCTGTTTTAAACATACTTTGCATACATACTATTGTTTATTGAAATTAGAACGTTATTACGAGTCATTGTCATTTGTTAAAAAAAAAAAATTCTAAAAGGTAGCAACATCACCTCTTGAGAGAGTCTACAAGTATTTTTGGGCTTCAGTAATTTATTGTACTTGGGATAAAATGAAAGATTCGCAGAAGCAGACCAATTTAAAAGGAAACATGTTTGGTTAAAAGAACGAATTTTTCTAATAGGAATCGGTCTTTCTACCACTACATGGACCCTTATACTAGATAAGCGGACAATGTGTAATGCCAAGAAGAATACGTTTTTTGAGTATAGCGGATTGCAGTTTCCCAAAACACTATTTGTTTATACTTCAATAGCACTCCTTGGGATGCTTGGAAAACATTTAATTGATTAGTTGTTTTGCAAGGAATTGAATAGTGTGGTTGGGGTGTTATAATTTTAATAAATAATAGTGTATAGTATAATAATAATTCGATAGTGGATAGCAGTTATATAAAAGGTTTTTTTATAGTGGAAGTTATTAGCATTTATCCCATTGTTTATATACAGTGACCGCTATCAAGCCGGCATTAAGTGTTTTTCACAATTGTTAATATCTAAAGAATGGTATTTTTCGTAAATTAAGCAAAATTTAGCGATTTGAAGAATCTCATTTCATTTTTTTTAAATGTTTCGAAAATTTCACATACTAAGAGCTAATTTTAAAATTCATTTTTTTCTCTGTTGAAAACTTTAAAGTATTGTAAAAATTCAATAAAAATTGTTAATTATTTCTTTCGTTTTCTCTTTATTTAATGCGCGGTATTTGAGGTGCATTTCGGGATGAATATTTATCAGAGCTAATTAATTTCTATTAAAATAACTTCTAAAAACCCACGTTAATGAATGACCTTTATAAATGTGGTTTTATATTTGCCTAAATGTGTTGGTTTTTCTCTATTCTGTTTACATGTTCAAATCAATTAAGTTGACAAAATATGAAATGGTCGTGGTTGCTATTAACATTTGCCACTTTTGTTATTGCATGGTTTATATACAGGATGTTTTCCAAAACTGTCAATATCTAAAAAGTGTAATTTTTCAAAAACTAGGCAAGATTTCAGTTAGACTTTTCTATCGTGTGTTAATTTTAGCTACCTGAACAATCTCGCATACCGACTATTTCATTTATTTATTATTTTTCCATCACCCAGTAGTCATTTTGAAATTTATTCAGCCACTATCCAGCTCATCACTTCGTATATCTGGATAGGGGCTGAATTGATTTTTGGCCAAACACAAATTAGTGCCGTAAATTTTCTTCCTAAAAAATTAAAAATAAAAATGTTCCCTATTTAATGCCGATTTTATGGCGGCCACTGTATATAAAAAAGAGCTTCTAAAAATAAACTATTTAATTTGGTATATTTACAAGTATGCGTAAGTTTTGCGTGGATGACCTTCATCACGGATTGAGACCTTCATTATGGATTGAGAAACATAGTTTCTCTGCTGCTACCTCAAGTTTTGCAAAGTTGATCTCAACCTTATAGCTAGATCTAGCATTGAGGCATATGGGCTATGATACGGAGATGCCCCTTATCAAAAAAAAAATTGATGGTCCATCAATATTTCATATTCAAATGGTATTAATAATTCAGTTACTGTGAGTTAAATGGCGGTTCTATATATAGCAAAATATTCAATCGACAATTTTTTATAGCAATAAAATTTGGGAAAATCCGGTTTTGAAACGTTTGGGTGTTTCTCACAAACGAAAAAATATGCTACCTGAATATATTAAGTCAACATTTTTTTGAGACTTTTATTTTAAATCGGAACTAAAGCTTAGGTTACAGCGTATTTTATTCCGTGGAAAAATATTTTAATATGTAATTTATTATATGTTATTGTAGCTGTTTGTCATTACGTGATCGAGAGAATTAATATATTATTATTATTATACTTGTGGATTTATAAGCACATGACAGGTTTATTTAAGTTTATGTGGATGTCCAGTTTCTTCAAATGATCGGAAAAATACTTTCTGGTAATACCCGTAACATATACAACGATTGGTACTACTGGTATTGTTTCATTACTATTATTATTGTTATAATGATAATGATTATTAATTATAACATTTTTTTAATTGATCAAAATTTTAAGGTAAATTTATGTAAAATCAGAGGGGTACCTTGCGAACCTTAAATTTTAAAACTTCACACTAAAAAATACAAAATTCTTGATCCAAGCTTTATTACTTGAAGAAAAAAAGTAATTTTAAACCTATGTAACAGCCGACTTTAACGAAACTTGGTGCGCTTGTCAACTTTATAGAAATTATCTGTAAAATCGACGCTATTTTTTAGCATTTTTTAAATAAAGTAGTTTTCCCAAAAAAAAAACACTGATAAATTTAAAGGAACGATGATTAATCCGAAATTGTTTCTCCTTCATTTATTTTTTTTTAATAAATTCGAACGGAATCTCTTCGAAGGAAGCTAAGTTCCTCGCTATTTTGATGCCTGCTCAAAAAGATAAACCAAAAATTAGGGTTTTAATGAACAGTCAAAAAATTTTTTTTTAAATATGTAACATACATATATCTGCAGTTATTGGTCTCATGCATGTTATCGATTATTGCCCGGGACAAATTTTCCCATATTTCTGTTAGAGTAACGCTATGCTTTGGGCTAGAATTCTTAATCTAAATCGTTTGTCTAGCGTGTTCAATCGTTCTCAAATCCCAGGAACATGCAGGCAAATTTATTGCTGGTATTTCCGCTCCGTGTAAAAATTCTGTTATACAGCGCACTATGTAATGGCGAGCATTGTTTTGCGTTAGGCAGTACATGGTGCAAAATGCACCATATAATTTTGCAGAATATCTTTTATGTACTTCTGTGCCATTAAACCACCAGCATTAATCATCACCAACTCTGTGTGAGCCCTTAAACTCCATACCATAATTGAACCTTCACCGAAAGAGATAGTAGGAGTTAATACGATCTTTTTCTACCATCAATTCACACAGAAACAGCATTCATCTGCGAAAAAAATTTGACCCTACTAAGCATTATTTCAATTTTGGTGTTCATATGTGAAGGCTACTCATGTTACTCGTGAAGGTTTAGGGCTTTTTTGTTCTATATGATCGCAAACCAACTCTCACTTATTGTGGTTTCACGCACTCCTTCCAGTTCGTTTCTTGTTGGAATTCTACCTCGGCCTCGTCTTGTGATATGCTCGCCAGTTTGCCCCCAACGCATAGCACAATAGATTATCGATTTGGATTTACACAATCAAGATAAAAGATAACAATAGTAAATCAAAACAAACCAAATTTAAACAATTACCAATCGAAACACAACGAACTTTAATGTAGAGAAAATAAGCGTTTCAAATGCACAGCTGACATCGGCACGTTTACATTAACTTTAACACCGCCCAACTCGATAAAAATTATGCAAAATTAACAAAAAAGTGTAGTTTGGCCTTTATGGCTATCTAGACATAGATGCGTCAACGAAAAATCTTCTTCTTCATAATATTTAACTTCGTTCCCTTAAATTTTCATTCACTCATTCATGACGATGGTCTATTAAGAGTATCTCTGAAAATAATTAAGGTATAAAACCTGAAACGGATATCAACTGTCTTATTTCAAAGACAAGTTCAACGATATAGAATATCGTGAGATATTCAATTGTTTTCTGGAAAATTTGACAAACGTGAAGTTTAACGTGTAAGTTAGTTTTCAGATTTTTATTGGCAACATAAAATATTTTTTATTGCCTTAAATACACACCAATGTTATACAGAGTGTTCCAAAAACCTTATCCAAACACTAGTAGATTTATTGAAAACATTTCGCTTTTTTTTTTTAATGGAAACCCCTATTTTTGAGAATGGCTACATATTCTATTCGAAAAAATTAATTTTCTCGTTTCCGTGTTATTTGCAAAGATTATGAAATGCTGGAAAAAGTTCACTAAAGCTTTTTTGTTTTTCTTTTAATTTGTTAGGTTATAAGATTACTTATAAATCATAATTAATATAAAATAAAATATAAGTTTACCTTTTACGTATCCTTTTAAAGGCACAATTTCAGCTAAAACAATAAATTAAGAAAAACATTAACTTTATTATGTATTTACGATTTATTTACTATTATTTTAAACGTGAACGAAACATTTTTAATTTACAATTACTACAAGAACAATAATATTAATAATCGCGAAATGATTTTGAAAATTAATCATTACAACATTACGTAATAATAACACAGATAACATTTAAACATTTAATCTTCTCTTGAAATTTGGGATAAATTGAGAGCAATTCGTTTCACGTAAATCAATTTAAAACAAACCGAAATAAAAAAACAAGCTCCACATACCTTTCACATAAGCATTTAGCGGCGTTATTTCAGCTTTATCGAGGTAATATTTCCTAAATTCCATCTCACTTTGTGAAATATCGAGAATGCGGAGAAAATTGAGAAGTTGCGAAAATGCGAACACGAGAAACACTTAAAATTATTTTATTCTCACTTTTCATTAAAATTATTCTCATCAAACGTGAATTAAAAATGTAAAAAAACCTAGTTCACTAGTAGCACGTTTTAGATTAAAAACAGAAATTCCGTCAACTAAAGGTTACGTAAAGAAGGATTAAGTCTTTAAGTGCTTTAAAGTTAATACTAATTACTCTCCGACTAGTAGCTTGTTTATAAATGAATCTCCCGTCAAGATTTAAATTTTTGTTGGAAGTAAATAAAAAGTAACGGTCACTATGCAACCAAGCATGCTTCTTGGATCAGCGTTGGTGTCTTTTTTTTTTGGTGGAGGTAAGTATCGTCATATATGTCGTCACTGAAGCCCGCAGTAATTCACACGGATCAAGAAAATCCAGCGCGGCAACGCATTACATAGGTAGAATATGTGCGTATGAAACGTCTAATATGCAAATATTATTCATTCAGGTGAATACGTTACGTATTTCGTTAATTTAATCGACTCTAAACGGTGATTTCTCTTTACGGTGACTAATCGCCGACGGTAGGTATACCCAAAACGTATTATGACGTCCAAATGGCGTAAAATTGGTATTTCAATTTTAGGTATATATAATAATTCCCATAAGTTACCTTCAAGTTACCTAGAATCAGATGAATCTAGGCTTTTGAATCTTTTATGGAAAATTGATTAAAGCATTAAATTAAACCTTTCTGTTATTAATTAAACTCTAAACTAAACTAAAATCATAGCTGTTGTCTAGTGTAGAATAACCTTCCAGGTGTTGCCTTGACGCCAATTTGATTAAAATTGTGATTTTGAATTTTTCAATATTTAATAAATTCATGAATTTCCATAGATTGAGCGCGTTTTTAAGAATGTTCAATATAAGCATTATATACGAAATTCAACGGCTTTAATTTCGATAAAAACCATAGGTAAGAATTTGTGAATCTTCTTCTTCATGGAATATATTGTGATAAAGCCTATATTGAGCGCAATAGAAACTAGGTTCAAGGGACACATAGCACATTACCGCTGTAGGAGAACGGAATTGTCAGACGATATTGGGCATTAAACATTAAATTAGAAAAGCTCAGACTAATTAAGAAGGTGAGAACTAAGTACTTATGAAACCAATTATATGAAACAATATCGATAAGACGGTTCTCGGAACCATCCTGTATTGACACGAGGTATCACTTTTATATTCTCGGACTAGACAGTATCTTATTTTAAGGAAATTTTGCATTATATTGATATTTATCACGTATTCCTTGATAACGTGTCTGGCAATTCACAATACAATTGCAGCAATATTAGTTCTAATGTTTATCAGTTTGTGTTATCACGAATCAAAATGAACAAACTCGAATATCGAGCAGTTAAAAAAGGAAAATCTACGAAAATTATTCGTGAAGAAATGTCGGCTGTGTTTTGTGAACGATCAAAATTGTTTAAACATGGTCGAAAATCACTGGATGATGATCCCCGTCCAGGTCGGCCTGGTTATCAGATCACTTCCGATGTTATTGAAAAAATCAAGTGTTTGGTACCGCAGGTTGCAAGATTAATGAAGCTTTACTAGAAGCTGTAGAAACCACCATTTTCAGAATTCTACACGAATACCTTGGAATGACAAAAGTTAGTGCAAGATGGGCTTCACGAATGCTTTCGCCATTACAAATTCGTATCCGGATGAAGGCGAGTGAACAAACCTTGGCATTTTATGGAGACGAACCAGACTTAATTATCAATCGATTTGTCACAAAAGATGAAACCTTGGTTCATTATTTTCACCCTGAGTCAAAGTAAGAATCAATACTTAGCATATTAAGGGCTCCAGCCTTCTAAAGAATTTTAAAGGTACCCCTTCTACAGGAAAAATAACGGGATTGTCAAAGAATTTTAAGTAAATAAGGGTAGTACAGTAAGAGGAGCGTATTATGCAAGTTTAGTGCATCGCCTCATATATTCTATTAAAGTGAAAAGCCGCGAAAAACTGATGCAAGATGTTGCTCTACGTACGATATTGCATCAATTTAGACTTTCAAAAGTTGTAGTTGCTGAATGTGGCTTCATGGAAATTGACTATCTATCTTATAGGTTAAATCTAGTTCTCTGTGACTATTTTTTGTTTCCAAATTTCAAAAAAGAAAAAAACACTATGGGAAACAACATTTTGTGGGGTTTAACGAACTTACAGCGCCTGTTGATAGGTATTTTTCAGACAAACCAAAGGATCATTTTTTTTAGGGATTAGAGAAGTTATTGAAATCCTGTAAAACCTATTTCTAGAAACAAGGGGCCTATATTGAACGAGTTCCAATCTTCTTTTTTCACGCCTAGTCCGGGAATATAAAAGCGACCCCTCGTACCTCCCGATTCTTGCGATCATTATTTATTTCTTTGAGAATAAGCTTTGGTAACACACCAAATGATTTATGGTCCTTTTAAAAAAGCATTGCCGTGGTATTAATCTCTGATTTGGTACGGATTTGCTTGAAATATGAATGAATATGCCTTTCACCTCATCGGGGAGCTGTTATGGTCTACAAAAGAACAACATAAAGTGAGATTAAACTATGCGGAAAAAGAACAAACAAAACAAAAACTTCCAATTAGAGAAGCAAAAAAGAAACACGACAAAGACAGGTGAAAACATTTATATGAGCTTCACCAAGGACAGTAAAGATAATGCTAACTTTAGCGCTTCTAGTGTTGTAATAGTAACATTAGAAATGGCGGCGCTCCTAAAGAAAGTTTCAGCAGAATTGAAATAACCATCACGATATCTAATTCAATAGAAAGTTAATCTGCCGGAGTAATCTTGATAAAAGCTGCTTTGTTCAAAGAGTAGTTGATGTTAAAAAAATATTAAATGATGTCAAGAATGAAAAATCGTATTTTCTGTTTCTTAAAACACATTGTAATTCACCTTTCTAAGCGGCGGTAGTGCTAACGTCTTACTTTTGGACGTTGCTATATATTTTATCGCCTTTGCGGTTTCATACCGTAACATAATTGTTAGATAAATAGTAGGTTACCAGACAATAGACTACTAGTTTTTTTTTTGCTGTTGAAATGGTATTTGATTAGCACTTCAGCAGTAGTATGCTATTGAAAAAGGAAAGAAGACATTCCATTAAATCAAAAAAAATATTGACGTAAGAAAGGAAAAAAATCATTTCATTAATGCAAAATTAAAGATAAAGCAAGAAATAAAATTCGGGCATTGTGCCTTTCAGATTAAAGCTTCTTCAGCTTTCGTCGTAAAATTTATACTTTTATGTTGCCTATTTAGGTGCATTAAAACTCTTGTAGCAGTTTCCTTCCAACAGAGCAGCAGAACTTTTGCACGTATTGGAGAAGAACGACAATATCTTTATTCACCAAACATAATTGGAGGAATGAACAGACTGAAGAATGTAAGAAAAATATTAAATTTTGATAGAACCGCAATAAAGAAGATAAAACAGTTTGGGTCTTGAAATAAGGGTTATTTACTGAAGTCACAACTTCGAAGCAACACGAGGAGGTTAATGATAATCCGCAACACGCAATTAGGTTTCAGACAATATTTATCAACGGATTTCCAGGCTCTGCAGGTGACAAATGACATACTGGATGGATCCTGCAGAGAGAGCCTGAAAATATTACTTATTAAAAAGTCAACATTTGATTCATTTTGGTACGAGGGGTTAGCATATATTAGGCTCCTTTTCTCGGAAATTAACTACGGTTTAATCAAGACTATCAACTAGTTATGAATGTAAGTTTATGGCCAAGGTGGATGATGCAATGTTGTCCTGGCTCCTTTCTAACTTAACATCTACATGGTCAACATTACAACATTTCATGGAATCAAGTTGGACATTTATGCGGACTAGTAAAAGTCAAACTTAGAATTAATCGAACTGGCATATTTTCAATGGAAGAATAACATAGTGTTAATTGTAGTATAAGAAATATAAAGTTATTTATCAAATTTTAGCTTGCAATAGATTTGCGTTGCAAGCGACTATTTGCAAAACATTTCCTACGATAATTGCTTTTGGAACAAATAGTGTTGTATATTTGATTTGAGCTCGTGACGGCAATTTAGATGTCTGGAAGTCGTTAATTGACGTCAAATGTTGTAGGAGCATTTACTAGTTTAAAGATAAGGAAATAATATTCAATCTAATCCATGCTTTGTCCGTATTATCTGGCCAATCTTTAAGTTGTAAATATTACTAAATTATACAGAGATGTTTGCAAATTTGAGAAATAAAACATCAGGGTTTGGAACATCAAAAATGAACTTGCGCCATATAGAACTTGAATAGAATGATAGATGAATAAATAAACCATTTCAGTACTACAACGTACGTAATTAAACTTGCAGGAGCACTTGTACTAATTTTTTTTAAATCTGAATAATAATTGTAAGTAGCCGGTGAATATGTGTGTTTTCTGAGTAAAACCGTACAGAACACAATGTACAGGAGCTGAGAATATTGGAAAAATCTGGGAAATCCATTCGTCCCAATGACGCAAGGATAAAAGAATTGATTAGGCTTACGAACGTGTTGAATAATTGTTGAAGTACAACGTATCCATTATTGAGAAGGTGCAATGAACAAGGACATTCTTAGGAATTCCATCAGAACTAAGTGGCTGAATTGGTGTTAGTTAATAAATAAGGTGCGAAATTGCAATCATTTAACGAGCAGATAGGAAATCGATGGACCTAGTATTACAATTTATTTTCCAGATAATATTAAACTAATTTGCAAAGACAAGATGTTAAATCTTATGGTTGTAGGAGCACATCCTTCATCATCCTTTTTCCTTTCCCAACTTATCTTGAGAAAAGGCAAGTATATTTGGAAGGCTTTAATCCAGCCAGTAAGATAGACGTTATTACGTTAGTGGTCATTTGATAGCCAAAACATCACCCTAGACGTCATAATATTCTTGTATAAAGAAGGCAACGTCTTTGGTAAATTAAAATAACGTACAACATTTGTCTATTTCTGCACTTCTAGACCATTATTTCCCATCTTGCACAATATAACAGCATTTGCACAAATTAATAATTATTTTGAGTTTATATTCTTGCACGTAAGCCCTATTACGCAACTATCATCAATCATAATTATAGCTGCACCATCTCAGGTAATCCCCAAGAAAAATATTAATGATGACCACCTACTTTTCTTAAAAAAAAAACCTCTTATCGGTGTAGACGCATTTTGGGAAACCCAAACAGCTGACTGCTGTTTCTTTTCGGGGTCATACGAATATATTCAACTTTCGTTGCATGTGACGATGCTATAAACTTGTGAAAGAAATCACAACGACGATATTTTTGAGCTGGCGTTAATTTATGTAAAAGCACCATGAGACTGAGGGAGTTTTTTATGACGATGTGGTACTTTATAGTGTCATCCAAAAGTTATGTTTCAATCGCTTATCATTTATTATTTATAAGAAGCGGAAATTAATTATTTGAATCTTGAACATAGAAACGTCATGAAATTTCTTTCGAAAGAAGGCGGTAACCAGAAGAACTGTCCCATTTCCAAGTCAAATATTGGTGTAAGCAAGGGAATCCATTCGTGGTGACCCAAGAAGCACGAATTGAAGAAATCGCCAACAAAGATGAAGAAACAAGTTTTTCTTAAATTCTACACCAAGATTTGGGAATGGGCAAAGTGTCGGCATGATGGATTTTCAGGGCGCTTAGACCCATGTAGAGGACAAATTTGCCAGGAGAATTTGTTTGCTGTGCCCTAAGATGAAGACTTCATCTATAGAATTATAACCGGAGACCCACGAGTCCATGCGATCGTTTCATAAGGGTTGCAAATTGATAACACAAAAAACTCTCCTCGTACATCAATATCATATCTCCAAAAGCAATTATCAATTACGTCTAATGAATTCGCTCAATCCAACGTTATACAAAACTTCTGTACTACCATTTAGTTCAGAGATAACTGGCGCAAATGATAACCAGCGCTATAGATTATCTTCTACAAAGCGACTGATAATCTGAGGTCACGCAAATCATCCTTGATGCTTATTAAATTAATACACAAACAATATAAATAGAACACGCACACATGTACACTCTCGTGTATACATCTACATAGATATGCGACAAATAACTGTTAGTGGACCGGGGTATTTACTATTAACTTTGGAGAAATGACAAGAAATTCCGCGGACCTCAGATTTTTCTGAAATAATTAAGATGCGAATCGACAATCGTACAAATCGTGTGTATTTTCCCTTTATGATGACATAAAATACTTATAAACTGTATACCGTTATAGTAAATAGACATTTGATTCCTTTTTTAATAGGTACCTGGTATCAAAAACCAACGGCGGTTTTAAGCAAAACGTTGATGGACTTCCGTGGAAAGCGATGAAAAGTGTATAAACAATTCAGACGCGCACAACATTCCAATTAATGGGAAAAAGCGAGCAGAGATGTGATGTAATTGTATACCTCAATTTTATTATGCGTACGTAAATGTTGTGTAATGCAAGAATAATCGATATAATTTGTTGTTTTTCATCGAAAAACTTCGATCGTGTGGATTTTACAATTCAAAGCCACGAAGATGAAAATTTATCGTTGAATAATGTTTAATAATTTGCGGTATAAATATATAAATAACTTACGTAAAAGCAGGAAGATAACGCTTGAAGTTATGTTGGTCAATATAGTTTAGAGACTTTTAGAAAAACAATCAAAACATTGAATAAATTAGATGATCATCATACAACATATATGTTGAGTTAAAACTGCTCATGTTTTGTGTTATACTATATACACTCACGCGCAAAAAATTCGAAAACTCTGAACTTGTGACGTGATGTTAAAAAGAGTTTGAAGTGGGGAACTTCTTCAGCTTTTTCTCTGAAAAATGTCTTTAACTCCAATGGATGCAGCCATTTAATTCAAGATACTCAGCGTTACTCGTTCAGCAATCCAAAGAGCCGTTCTGCGTTTAATCAAACCTGCGGGTTGCACTAGGAGACCAGGATCAAGCCGTGGAAGAGTAACATCCGAACGTGACGATCCATTTTCTGTTTTTTTTTTCAGCATCTGACTTCGATTGAAGTGGCAAATCGACTAAGCAAAGCAAAAAATTTGCATGTAGGCAGATGAACAGTTCGTCGACGGCGGGCCTAAGCTAATTTAATGTCTAGAAGATCAGCCCAGTGTCCACAGCTATCTGTAGAACTAGCTTTTGCACAAGATCACGTCGATTGGAGCAACGTATTATTCTTTGATGAAGATCATCAGATATGGTAGGGAAAGAATTTGTAAAAGACGAGGAGAGCGATTTGCTCTATGCAATATTGTAAAAAGAATCAACCACCGGGGAGGCTTCGTTATGGTTTGAGCTGGCATAAGTAGGGAAATCCGTATTGAATTGGTGGAGGTTCTCTGACAGCTACAAGGTAGATCAACTTACGACAATTTCAATTGCAGCTACCACCTTCCACACAGCCGTATTCCCGCAAAGCGCCCGTCTATACACGATTGATGTTTGCAGCTTGTTTTATTATTAATCACCCTTATGCCATTAATCGAAGTCTGTTACCCCCACAGGACGTAAAGCATTGCTAACTGCACTTCCGTAGATAGCTGCTAATTTACGATATTTTCATGGTATTATTATTTAATGTTTCACAAATATATTTCGAAACTAGTTAATTTCCTCTCCTAATTACTTTACAAAATAAATAACGTCATATATGTCGTTGTTGTGCTCAACTATAAAAACAAAATTCACAAGTATTGTCACAATTACATTACGAGGCTCAGATAAATCTGGTTTTAAAGCCAGACCATGAGTAAGCAGCAAAAACAGTTTCAAATTTCCCCTAATGTATTAGATAAACAATTCTTGAGTAAGAAGTTAAATATGTTGAAATTAATGTAGACATACGTTGCAGCATATCAACGTCCCGATTCTGATCTACATTGACTCATAATGCATAAATAATTGTTCCTGCAATTCTTATCCGAATACTTGTAAAATGTGTATTTTTTAAATTTTAGTGGTATCAAATTATACAGGTGGTATATTTGATAAATGAAGGATCTACTAAATTATTATAGTTTGCGATGAGGTAGAAATATAAGACATATTAAGCTAAGACTCTTAACTCCATTGGAGAATGCACTAGATTTGCTCATTAATAAAGGGTTGAACCAACAAACCCTAAGTTATATCTATTACCAAACAAAGTACACCTTAACTTTACTTTAAGATTAGATTAATTAAAGTTGATGTCGTGTTGATAGAAAAAAATGTAATCCAAATCTGAGTTAATTCTGTGCATGGGTAGCATCGTGCTAGCTATATATTAAAAATTAGCTGATATAAAAAAGTAAGGGACCCAAAATTAACCCTTGAGGAACACAACAAATTAGCGTAAGCATTGTTACGCTGTACTATTTGACGTCGACGCAAGAGATAACTTCTCGCTATAATCCAAGTTTCTGGGTGGACGTTTACCCTATGGTGGTCACGCGTAGAATCATGCGGTTTCACTACTTAATCTTTGGTTGGTTACAGAGTAACGGGCGTAGCAGGGCCAATTATACATAGGGGAGCCGGTAGCATTTCGCTGTACCGACCGTATCTTGGCTGGTTGAGGAATCCTTTGGATTCATCCTAATGCCAGGAGTTCCTTACCTGGAACCTAAGACTTGGAACTAGCCTTTGGTTAGAGCTTCGGTCCAACCATTCCCGTTGTATAGGCTTAAATCACGGTCATTTCCGTTTCTGTCATTGGTTGATAGTTGTCAGTGCTCGGCGGCATAGGCCCCGATGGGCCGATAGTTGTTGTTCTTGGGCGCCTTAGGCTCTGAGGGGCCGATAGTTGCCACCTGCGCTGCTAAGAGATCTGTACCGATCGTTACCTATCGAAGGTTGAGTAGGCAACTTCTCTAACATAGAGAGCACGGGGGAAGGAAGGCCCAACTGACGACCAGCCAGTTTCCTTCCCACTTATATTCTGACTCGTGCGGAAATTTCCTGCTTGGTCGGTAGGAACCGGCTGAATGCTTTGGGAGATCAGCAGCCTTCCCCTAAGTGGGGTTGGCACCCATATTTCTGTAGCCCAAGTCAGACATCTTTAAAATATCATCGGTCACAGATAACGATGGAGTTGTACAACTGTAAGCAGCTCTGAACCCAGACTGGTTTTCAAGCAAAATACTCTGACAAATAACAGGAAAATTGTGTATAAATAAACTTGGCAAGATAATTATTGGTCAAAAAATCAGTTTTAGGTTCTTTAGTATTTGGCAGGAGTTATAACAAGTTTCCAACCGCGACCAAGTATTATGTCTTTGTTGTTAAAATGACGATTCTCACATTATGTTTGCTTATGCTTAAATTGTGTTTGATACTTATTTCTGACGACACATTACCAGCAACTATTAAAAAATTTTGTCAGATCGTTTCATTGGAAAAGGTCCGAAGTCCGAAGTAATTATGGTTGGTCGAAGAAATATGTAGATTTTGGCGAAAAAATTACGACATCGCGACTCAAAGACAGTTAAATGTTAGTTATTAAAAAAGATCAAAATCGTTATTGTTTGACATTCATTATTCTCGACATCTATGCCGCTCCACATATTATGTAATTTCGTCGCTGCATTTACGCACTTTCATTTGTTTGTTGTTTTTGTTAATATCTTTCCATTGTTTAAGCGCCTCCATTACGTATCTTTAATAATTTACCGCTGTTATTTAAATTATCACTACAAAACCATTTACTGGAAAAACCTCTAAATTATTTTCAGTAAGCATTATTTAATCGTAGAAATCTCACCTATTCAAATTCCCCATCGGGCGCACGTGGAAACAAAGGACTGTTTCCATGTAATTTACTGTGAATGATGCTTAAAAAAGAACCTTCGAAACGATGAACTCACCTGAATTTTGGATGAGGTCATGAAGTGCAAGTTATAAAAAACGCGGTGTTATGATTTGGATACTTTCTTTTAATATATTTAGCATCCCCGGAAACCACAGAATCTACTGTGTGGATTTGCGGTTGCAATTAATACTACTTTATTTTTCCAGAAGGTATTTTGAAGTATTTGGAATCCTTCGACAATTTAAGGAATTGATTTCGTTAACATATACCTGAAATTGTTCTGGTTTAATTCGGCGAAGGATTTTACTGAGTAATTGTTTGTTTTATTGCACAAGTTTAACAAGTTCTTTTGGCTTTTTATATTTCCGTCGATAATTGAAGCGTGTCGTGCGTGTATGTATATATATATTCGATTAATTTCAAGTTTTTGGAGGCTATAAATAGATCATTATGTCGCAGTTTGGATTCTAACTAAACAATTAAAACTTATCATCATAATGAGACCAAAGACCAAGGATCGAAGATTAAATACCAAAAAAAGACAAAAAAAACAACAAATATCCAAAATATCAAAAATAGAAAATGTATTAAAAAGACCAAAAGATACCAAAAATACAAAAAAAAATTCACTACCAAGGATCAAAGACTAAATACCAAAAAAAGACAAAAAAAAACAACAAATATCCAAAATATCAAAAATAAAAAATATATTAAAAACACCAAAAGGTACCAAAACACATCTACAACTTTTCAATAAATACCAAAGAATATCAAAAAATATGAAATTCTGAGAACATAAAAAATACCAGAAATATGAAAATATCGAGGTTACCAAAAAATACGAACATTTTCCAGAGAGACCAAGGAGTACCGAGAAATATGAGAACTATTAAAAATGCAACAAGGTATCAAAAGTATTAAAGAAAGTAAACAAAAAATACCAAGAAAGACGAGGAGAACGCAGATCAAAAAGGATTAAAAAGGGAAAAAGCAAACAGAACAAAAAAGGACAAAATCCTCAAAAAGGACCAAAAGAATGAAATCAAAAAAGATTGGAGAATACTAAAGAGAGACTAAAAGGACCAGAAGAAGGGGTCAATAATATTTGTCACTATTCATTATACAACTAAACGGTCTTAAAGATACAACATACACAACTAAATTCCAATCTTTCATACACGATATACACGGAAGAGATCTTATATGTTTGTTTCAACCTTGATCACTTACGGCGGATCCCAGCATTCAACTTAATTAGCACGCGTATGTAACAGCCCGATTCATTTTATACTTCTCTGTTAAAAATCAATAATAATATACGTATCGTTTCGATATTCAACTAAATATATGTACATGTATATCCGACTATGCATTAGCTTGGAAACGGATTACCTAAACGAAGGACGTTCAAACGCTTTAACACCGGCAAAATAACGTGCATACGTCTATACCTGCGTTCAGATTCATTGCACTCGTTCGCTCATTAATATCGTAATATAGAACGTTAATTTGTAGTTCACTATTACATTCACGTCATGTTCAATGGTGTTTTTGACATTCTAAAAGCGGTTCTCGATAATAATAATAACTTTTAATTATCCTCTCTGGCCGAGAAAGAAAAAAATAGAGCTGTGACAATGACAACTTTGGTGATACGGATAAATTGACTTTGCGTTTTACCGAAAAAAAGGCGAACCCTTGACCTAAAAGAACCTATAAAAAATAATCGACTTTTGTTTAAAAAAATATTAAACAAAATTTTTACGACTGATCATTATTGTTGTTTTATGATCCGTTTATAAAATTTTAAAGTGAAAGATGACATGGTTGATATCGATGTTAAAGCCGTATAGAGAAAATATAAAGTATACAAGTAATTGTTTTCGCGTTTTATAAACAATAAAACAAACGAATGGTAAGAAAATGACGAGATAAAAAATATTTTCTGTAACTGCATGGCTTTACCTTATTGTATATTTTACGTAGCTTGAAAATTTGTTAGTTTTTCAATGGGAAACTATGGTGAAATTATATTGCAGTTGCCAGGAGTGATGGCGAGGAGTAGAGATGCGCTGAAAAACATTTTTAACAGCGTGCATGCCCACTTAGTTGGAATAATACGTTCTGAGTATTTACCTGTGGCGTCTCAAAATGTCTCAAAATGAGCGTAAAGTGATACACGCTCAAGCGCGCAAAGTAGTTTTTAATGTGTATAATTATTAACAGTTAGTGCCTGAAGCAACCGGCGTATCAGTGCGAACAATGGAAAGAATTGTTTAGGAAGGACATATGGCTGGACAAATCCAGATGAAGTAAAATTTAGAAGTCCAGTTAAGGGGAGACCGAGACAAAAGAATGTCAGTAGCTTACCAGAATATGAATCAAGAATTGTGCGGGATATAATATATGATTTTCATCGATTAGATGAAAGTCATATATTCTGCTCTACGGCAGAAGATGGAACGGGAATTAAAATGGAAGAGATCGGATACATCGTTAAGAAGAATATTAACGGATTTGAGATTTAAATTAAGAGCGTAGAGAATAATAGAAGAGTATTAATAGAACGGATCGATTACTTACAAAAAATTAAATATTATCGCGACTAGATTCGATCCATTATTTATATACACATATATTCATAGTGGTCATACATCTTCCAAAATGTGGAGCGATAAAAGTACGAAAGGCCGCTTTAAAAACATTTCTGAAGGACTAAAGCTCATAATAGTACACGGCGGTGGATTCATGGGCTTTATTCCTAATTGCCCGCCGATATTCAAGTCCCCCATAAAAATCGGCGATTATTCATTCAGACATGAATGCAGAAAATTATGGCAGATGATTAGAAGAAGAGCTTATGCCAAACTTGTCTACGAATTCTGTTATTGTGATAGATAATACGTCCTATCAGAATATACACTCCAATGGGTACTAGTAAGAAAGCTGAAATGATAGATTGGGTAACGCAAAAAAATATTCCTGTAGCACTACAATGTTAAAGCCACAGCTGTATCAAATAATTAAACAAAACTAAACATTGGTAAGTTCGATGAAATTTTAGCGCGTAAAGGATACACAGTTTTGAGGTTTTCGCCATATCATCCGGACCTGAACCCTACAGAACTGGTATGAGCTACGGTGAAGAGTAACGTCGCGGCAAGAAATCACTTTTAAGATGGAAGATGTACGTAAATTAACAGAAGAAGAATTTCGAAAGATATCAGAAGATTGGGAACAACGCTGCAAACGCATCGTCAATATCGAAAATAAATATGTAAAATCAGAAAGTTTAGTTGATAAAACGACCGAAAACCTAATTATTGATGTAAATAATGACAGAAGTAGTGAAGACGGTTCAATTTTCATATTTATTTTGTTTTCATACATTGTATCTTATAATTTTTAAGTTTAATAAACCAATTAAATAATATTCCTCCTTTGTTATTATCATCTTTAATATTTCTGATTGGTCTTTAATAAATAACACATATTTGAATTTAGATATAAAAACAAATATGTTCTTGGAAACTATCACACGATCTATGGATCAATACTTTCCAATAAAAACCAAACTAAATCAAAATCATAATTCTCATAAAAATATTATTTGGTTTAACAATTACTTATACAACTTACGTGAAAATTTAAACTTTTCTAAAGCAATAATTACAAGATACCCGAAGAACTTAATCACTAATGATTATACAAAAACTTTACGTAACAATTATGGACGTGAATTACGAGAAGCTAAAGTAGCTGCTTAATTATATAACGGATCATAAATACAGCTCTCGTGCGTTGTGGAATGTCGTTAACAATAAAAGCTCACCAGAACACAATAAATCTATCTTTCTGATTGCTATTGCTTTTAATAGCTAGCTTGTAAATATTGTGGAAAATATCTTAAATGATTTGCTGCCAACAAACACCGATTTCAACGAATATCTGCGCAAGTCTATACCATCTAACGCATCATTTTCATTTCATAAGGTGTCTTTCTTGGAGATTAGGTGTATTATCGATAGTTTAAACAACTCTTCCAGCAAGAACGCTTATATTATTAACTCAAAAATCATCAAAACTCTAAAACTCGAATTTATCCATGGATTAATTTAATAAACCAGTGTATTGAGGCCGTTTATTAGAGTAAACCTTCGAAGTTGTCAGTGGCTGCGCCTATTTTCAAGGAGGGTGATGTCAGCGATATCAATAACTATCGCTCTATTTCTATTAAACCAGTGTTATCAAAAATATTTGAAAAAGCTTTAAAATTTCAAATAACTAATTATTATAATAGAAATTTTGTTATTTACTGATTGTTAATATGGCTTTAGGAGCAAATGTTCAACTACTCTTGCCATCAGCAACCTATCAAATTTAATTTTAAATAACTTCGAGGATAAATGTTACACTTAGACCACATTTTTTGACCTCACGAAGGCATTTGATTGTATCAGCCATTCTATTTTAGCTAGAAAATTAGCACATTATAATTTGTCCACTAATAGTATTAAACTTATTACGTCTTTCCTCATTGCAGATTGCAGATTGCTCAGATTGCAGTTCGTAAATTTCAGTAATGTTTTTTCAGATATTCTTACTATTAAGCATGGAGTACGTCAAGGATCTGGTCTTGGTCCAGACTTATTTTTAATTTATATGAACGAAATATTGCGATCACAATACAAATTTTATCCTTTTTGCAGACGATACAACAGCTATTAATTATAATCGATCTTTAGATGACCTGATAGTATGAATATAAACATTAAAAATTGGTTTTCTGCAAACAAGCTTAGCATTAATTTGGAGAAAACACAGACACTATTATTTACATTACAACCTTTCGAAAATGTTTCACAAAATGAATCTGTTACATTTCTAGGTGTTTATCTGGATGAAATTTTCACTTGGGAAAGTCATGTTAATGCGTTATCCAAAAAACTGTCATTAACAATTTACTTGATACGATCTTTTAATTCCAAATTAACGGTTAATTCTCTAAAACGTGGTTATTATGGTCTGTTCCAATTAACTATGTCATATTCCATATTGAGCTGGGGCCATTCGTCTCATTCTAATAAAATATTTGCTCTACAACGTAGATGTATAAGACTAACATTTGGCGTCGGATATGTGGATGACTGCAGAGACTCGTTTAGATCTTTGAGAATTCTCACAACTCCATGCTTGTACATCTTTGAATGTGTTACTTATGTAAAATCCAACCTAAATAAATATACACTTAATTCTATGATTCACGATCATTACATGAGATATAATGAAAATTAACGATCAAATTTTTATAGGTTAACAAAAAGCTGAGACGGAGTAAGCTACTATGCTATTAAGTATTACAATATTATTCCAAACTCTGTTAGGGATTTACCGATTTCTTCATTTAAACGAACAATTAAAAAATATTTACTTTCTCGAACTTTCTGTTCGGTCGATGAATATCTGAGTAGTAATAGCTATGATATATATTTGTACATTTAGATTTATTCCATTTTCTGTGTAAGCACTAGTGTTGTGTAATAGCACTAATAACGATTATTATTATTATTTTAAAACAAACAAATTAGGGGATTCTATGCACCGTGACTGTTGTCGGGATTTATTAAATGCTTATTAGTTCATTAAAATCTCGTTATAAATATTATATTTTGTTATGGTAACGTTCATATCTTCCATTAATACACCATAAACATATTGTCCAATTTTCCCATTCTCATAAAAGCATTTTATTAACCCTTACGCCAACGGTATAATGAAATTTTATGTAGAGCCAATGGTACCTACTTACTGTTGCGCGAACTTACTCCCACCGCTCGCCATCTCTCGTGGTGACTGCTATATTAAAAAATAAATTATAAGCTCTCTAATTTTAATATATAAAATTCGTTCTATTTTGGTTAGTGTCTAAGTTAATAGTACTGCCAACTTAGAAACATTACACTGTCGATCTTAAAGTTGCTCGTGCTACAGTTTTTTTTACCGAAATTTATTCATGTAAATATTCAATCTATGTAGCTTGGATTGTGATTGAGTCTTTAAAATATATTTATACCCAGTACATATAACCAAAGACCCTGTGTAATAAATTATGCGCGAAACTTATAACACAATCATTAAGAAAAAAACAACTTTCGACGGTGTAACATTCAGACCACCGGAACCCATTCACCTTACATTCTTTTTGGATAGATCTTGGGTAATGGAGCAATTTCAATAATTCTCTTTTCCTTCCTTTTAACATTGAAAATTGTCTTTAAAAAATTAAAAAGTGCATGTATAAGCATATGCGGGTGATATATAAATAATATCTAAGCTAATAAATGCAAGAGCGCTTACATTTATCGGAAAAAAAAAAAATGTATAACATTGGTTTTTGAAGGCAGTTTGAGGTTGATTTATCTTTAAGTTTAAAAGTTTATTTATACTCATGGAACTTCAATTACATCTTATTAACTTGGATGGGAACTCTATGCTTTATGTTTTAAAGGAAACAATTGAATTTTTAATTGGTGTAAGTTTAAAATTAGTAACTTGGAATTATTATCGATCCAACTTGTATTGTTCTTTGGAATAGTATTTCTGAAAACATACACTTAACGTCCTTGAAGCTCAATCTTTGTAATCATTTTAATTAATTCTAGTTTCTTTTTTTTTGCTTCCCTAATGAATGATTAATAGTAAAGTACCTCGTTTTGTGAATCATTCCATGTGGTTTTAAAATATGCATTTTTATTCTTTATTTTCGATAAAATATGCAAAATGCGAAAGGTTGTTAAGGATATTTTTCCCAAGTTTATGACATTGAAGAATGGCAAAGAAATAAACTAAATAGTAGGTTATTATTCTTGTAAACTAAGTATTTGCAGTAATACGTTTGATTTCAACAAAGGCAAGCATTTTAACGGCTTTCTCAATGAAATATCGCCCCCTACCATTTGATTTTAAACGTTGATAATTATACGGATAAGGTAATACAGGAAATCGTAATTGATATGTGGGTTAATTAGTAAATATCTTTATTATTTTATTGGGTAATTGGGGTAATTGTAAAATGTAACATATGTTAAATTGTATAGTTTGTAACTGCAGCTTTGAACAACATTAAGCGTACTTTTAAACAATCCTGCCTATATTCAGAGTAATTTACTTTAACTCAGTGTCGCCAATAATCGTGGAAAATCATCCACTAGATGCGTAATTCTTAAAGATTTTAAAATTTTTTTATTTAAAAATATCAAACCTGACTAAATCATTTTTATATAACAATAAAGAAAATATGTTCGTGCAGCAAGCAGACTAATTGTGTATAAAGTTTATTTACCAAAGATGCTACTTCAATTTACAAATAAAATATGTACGTACAGGGTAGGAAAATTCCGAACGTAATGGATATCGGTACAGTGGCCGGTTTAAATTTGTCTCCCCCTTGCAACGACTAAATATCGATACTATCTTCCGCGTGGCAAGGCCAAGTACTTAAGTTCAGCAAATAAAAGCACAGAACCGCATTTATTGGGAATACCCATCATAAACTAAAATGCGAATCCTACAATAATCCAAGCGCATGACTACGAGTGGTGGAAAGTATAGATACATCGTCTCAAAGGGAGACAAAACATAAAAATGTCACTGTACACATGTACGTACAGGGTTGAGATTTCCGAACGAAGCCAGATGAGAAAAGTAGTGGGAATGCGCACCGATATTTTGCTCTCCTCGTTTCGTTCGGAAATTAATCCTGACTATACATCTTAAAATTAAACACAAATTTAGAAATGAATTTTCAGATGGGCATTAAAAAGTATTTCAATTATTAAACAATTGTTTGTAAAATTGAAAATACAGAGAATATAAAAGTGGAGAAACGTTCACACGGAACTTATAGCTTTAAGTAAAATTTATTTTTTAAAAGATAGCTTCTCTGTGTTATATTATTAGCAAAAGCAAGTTTACTAATTCTGGACTATCAACTTCGAAATAATTTTGAAAAATTGCGGATTATGTAAGAGCATTTTCTAATTTGATAATCAACAATATGCTAATAATTAAAACAGATTTCGCCTACTAATAATATTACAAAATGGTAGCGATAATATTTTTCTTATTTAAAATACAGCCACTATTTACCCAATTCAATTCAACCTTCATCACTTAAGACGTTACTCAGGAAAAAGTATTTAAATTAGAAAAGATCCTATTAACTCGAAAGATATTTGGGACACAATTTTGATTGGTAAAAAGTGATCTAAATACAGAACGTTGCCTTTAGAAAAAAAAATATAGTTTCACCTTACAATGCTATATTAAACGCAGAATTGAAAAAGTTCATAATACACCAAGGTTACCGATATACAACTACTATATGCTTTCTATTCTATTTCGATTTTCGTTTTCAAACGATGTTGTAGGAACACTACAATCTACGATTTTATTGTGATGTATTAAATAAATAGCAGCTATGTGCGTCAAGTCAAATCAAGCATGCAGAATTCTTTACAACAATCAAGTCCGTACCAATTATAAATATATCCGCCGATAGTTTACTTATATTCCTCTTGATTTATAACACAAACTTTATAGTGATTTTGCTTCGTTATCCTAAAACTCTTAAGCTACATTTTTATCTGCCCGATTTAGTAGGTTTGATTTAGATGTTTGCTTTTGTGAAAGACGCGTAAATATTAAAAAGAAGATTTAGTGTTATATAAACGGGTGCTTTATGTAGTAATACGTAATTTCGATCCAAGCCTGTTTTATTTATAAGAGCTTGCGTTGAAAATCTAGTTTCCCTTGATGATTGATCTCGTCAATGATTACTTATATATACGCAATATTTATTGGCGTTAGAGAAATGATTGTTTGATAAGAGATAAACTATATCAATCTAACTAATTAAAATTACTACTTGAGAATTTTATCCTATGTAAACGTATAAATAAGTTACTTTTTATGATAGGGTTATAGGAATTTGATCAGCTGATTGGCATGGACGCCATTTTGATGGCAGCGTTGGCAACAGTAGAACAAGAAAATTACTAGTTTTAATGTTGGCTTTAATTTAGAATATGCAAAATAACATTTTAGTTTAAATCTAGCTATTATAAATTAATTATTGCTAATCTATATTAATCAATATAGTTTCTAGTAATATCTAATAGAAGTATATTCGTTCAGAAGGACAAACGAATATTTAGTTCAAAATGTCAAATAAAAAAGTTACCAATTAAAACAAAGTAAATACTTAACATTCGAATGTAGTTTTGACCACACAAACAAAGCATTATAATACCTTCATAATCCGCGTTCAATGGTGTTAATTCTGGTTCATCCTCTGAGATATCTGGACTATAATCTCTTTGTAGAACGTAGTTACACATTTTAGCTTCGGGATAACAAAAAAAAAACTGATATAAGGGTGACTTGTGTGTAATTTTGAGAGCACTGACTTCTATTAGGATGCTACAAGTCGAGATTATCTGCTAAACTGACCGATGCACACTTCAACAAAAGGCTTCGATAACTCCGCACTGTACACTCTCTACACTTGTTTATTTATGTTCGCAGGTTTTAGTTAGGAAACATTGAATAGTGTAAAAATGATCAATGTTTATTGGTCGCCAATGTAGAAGGTATGTAAACGTTGTATATTACTCAATACGCAGGTCATTCTTGTAATAGTAAAATAAACATATAAAAACATACAATTTTGCATCTGGAACTGATATGATAATGTTTATCGCGAACTAATTTTTATGCGTTGGAGAGAATTATCGACACTAAAATAATTGCCGCGTTCGTCTATTGTTCTCAAATAATAACTTTATTTGTGCTTGATCGCTTTTAAAATTATTTGAGAACGATGGCGAGATATAAAACTTGAAATTCAGGCTGTGGTCAATGATTAGGACCTGTCAAGGAATTTATCATCCAGATAAGTGTGTGCATGTGAAAATTATGTGAGCGTTTGTTTATTGATGAATATCTTTGATGTTGCGGTGTTTTAGATACTCCTTTTTTAATTGTTTTGTTAATAAACAAATTTTATCAAACATTACATAGTTATGAGAATGTTTATGTAAATGATTTAGAATTGTTGGACATAGATTATGGCGCTTTTGTAGTAAAATTACGCTCGGAAATTTAAATAAGATCTAAGTACACCTTTTATAATTCTAAAACGAATAGTTTTACGAATCGTGTTCTACAAGATAGGCGTTTACGAATGTGATAGCCTTTTTCTTCGATAAAAATTCCTGTCTTTCGAGCAAAACTTTACGCCTAAGAAACAAAAGAAAACAGTTGCTGAAGGCTAGGCCAGAATTTCTTTCTCTCCAAATGCGGACGTTTTCCGCAATTTCTGTTTTCAGCCTGTTGAGCAATGACGCGTAGTTTGCTCCTGTTATTGTTTTTTCTTGTTCAAGATAGTCGATTAACACAACTCCATGAGTATTCGAAAAAACGGCCACCATCCCCTTCAGAAACAACTTGTGTACGCCATCTCATGCTAAGCAGTCCAAGAGGAATGGCTTGGGGAAAAGTACCCTATTTATGTCGCTGCTTTTTAAACGGCAAGAGGGCGCCAAGAAATGTTTAGCTTGTCGTTTCGAATTGTTGTGGCATTAACTGTGGGGCAGCAGCAATATATCCTTGCATTACGTTTGAATTAACTCGCATATGCCTAGCTTACCCCAAACGAAATAAACATCCAAGCAAAAAATTAAAATCTGTACCAATAGAAAGCTCGCTGGCCGCCTGCTGAAAATCATTCTTCTGTACCTTTTGAAAATGAATACTATATTGTCATTCCAAAATATATTACTTTATTTAGTGGTACTGTTTTCTCAGTTCAGCGAGTGCATCCAAGCTTCATTTGCAGTTGTTACTCAAAATCACTCCGACTTATTCTGCTTAAACTGCTTCAACAGAGCTTTGGAAATGTTAATTCGAATGTGTTTTTGCTGATAATTCTGTAAATATGTGCTTTCGAGATGGTCCGATCACCTAGCACCAGTTGGTGAATTTTTCCAATGTCATCGGTAGTGGTTGCAGTTTTTGGCTGTTCCGAACATTCATCGTCAACCACGTTTTGGGAGATTGAACCCAAAATTTCATGGTCACAATTGATGGTGTAGAGTTCCCGGGAACTCGGTTCTAATCTATGTAGGCGTATTGCCTTTCGAATGTAAGAATTTCATAACAACTGGATAATTCGGTTTTCTTCATTTTTACACAAACATTAAACATCGGCTGACACAAACGACAGTTAATCAACAACTGAGCGTCCAACATGGCTGAAATTTTCAGAAGCTCCTTTCAGTGCATGCGCAATTATATTACTGGAATATTTTTGACAAGTAACGCCATATTTATGTTTCTCAATAAAAAGAACAAAAAATCACGTGAATTTGGATGATGTGGAAAATAGAACATTTTGTTAGTTAGTTATCAAAGATAAAATTAATTATTTTTATTTAAAAATCATGACGCATCACATTTTTAAGTGACATTTTCGATAAGAAATTAATTGAATGTTGATATTTTGATAAGAGTTTTCACATTTTTATAATGCCTAGTACATATCTTCGCAAGTTTGATTACTGTCAAAATAAGCAAAGTAATTGACCAAAAATGATTTCTTTTCAAAAAAATAAAAAATACGAAAATTTGCGATAATAGTGGGGTACCTCATTCAGGGACACTTCCTATTTCTCAATATTTAATATGTATTTCTAGATCCATATTATGCTATTTCATGGAGTTCACATTCAAGAAGTCTATGGAAAGAACTCATTAAATCTCATTTAATGAAGGGTAAAAATACTTTAAAAAAATATACGATTATTCCTAATATTCTCAACCAAAATGTTTAAAATGTACTTTAATTACTTTCAGACACGTGTTTAATCGTCGCCCACCGTCGTGAATGACCCTGCTTACTGTGACCAAATAGGTTAACATAAAAATTTAATAAGATAATTTATTCATTTTAAAGATAAACAAATAATAAAAAATAATCTAAGGTAATTCTTATTTTTCCAGCATATTGCAAATTTTATTATTTCACGGATAAAAATAACAGCTGAAACTGGCATAATAATAGAAAATGCATCTTTATTGCCTGCATTTAACTATAAATGAAAAAAAATCTGCCCACGCATCTATTTAAAAATTATATTTGTTCGATCTCTTATTTTATCTTTTATAATGTGCAATAAAAATAAATAATCAATTTTGCAATTGTTTTTAACGAATATACACATAAAACTGGTCAGGCGACCCAGATATCTACAACGATCTTCTTTAATAGCCTCTTTTATTGTTCGTTTAATTACGTAACTATGATAGTTATGTAATTAATTTTGCCGAGATTTGTAGAAAAATAGAAACGCGATTTACACCAGATTACATCACATAGGTATGTATACTGTGTTCCGATAGGAACTGGGAACACTGTTGGTATCAGGTGATATTATAAACGGAGGGCAAAGATCTCAGAGGTTTTTACACATTGGATGGACACACAATTAATAGGATCTCTTGACAAATGAAGAATTCGCCATGCAGAATTATGTACAGCACGTCTAATCCTTCTTGCGCAATAGATTTCCGCCAGGAAGGATTTGACGTACTGCATTATTACACAATTATGAATCAAGCTTTAATGAGGATAACATTACAAACACTATTGGTTGTTGCTTAGCAAATGGAAAAATGGCGTATTGTTCTTCTGTGTTGAAACATCCTCTATGAAGACATTTCATTGAATTGATAAATATCTTTGTTATTTAGGATATCTCAAGGATAACAATTTAATATCAACGAACTAATTTCATTCTGTTATTCCAATTGCTGTTCGCATGTTCTTAATATCGCATTGAAGAGATAAAGCTTGGTCATATGTAGCGCCAGGTCTTTTTGATTTCGTATTTCGTATTTCTTTATTTTTTAAAAATTTTTGTAAAAATTTGAAAGATAAATATTTGCAATGATTAAAGGATAGGATGATATATTAAAAACAATTCAAATGAAATGATGCAAAGGAACTTCCAGAAAGAATTACAGGCAAAATCGATGCGATTCAATCAATTGTTATTGCAAAATAGAAAAGATGGTTTTAACATGTAAATATTTATAATAGGACGCTCTAATTTCTCCAGAATGTATAACGCTTAAGGTTAAAGTGTCAATTGCGAAATTAACAATTTATAATTATGCGTTAGGTTCTTTAATTAAAACTTCAAAATTCAATCTTATCCGACATTGTTACTAAGTTGAAAGGGAATTCTACGACAACCTTAAAACACTGGGAACTTTATATCTCGAAATAATTGTAAAAATTTTTTTAATATAAAGAAAATTTTAATTAAATTCAATTACATTTTATCAAAGTTTCCGTGTTTATTTAGGATAGCCGCCAATGACTAGACTTAGCGATAAATTCCCAATAACAAATATTTCTTGCACTGCCTTCCCAAAATTTGTTAACTGAACTAAATTAAACCGAAACTTTTGATCAGCTCTATATAAACATTACGTTAGTAAGATTATCTATAATTATCTGGTATCGTCCGATTGTAGGTGCTTCACCGTTTTTAATAGCAAGACGTACTTTACTAAACTCTTCTGTAATTACGTAAACAATCGTAAATCATCACGGCGTTTCTTTAATAACAGTTAAAATGTGAAAAAGATAACGTATCGGCGATATAGATAGAAACTGGTTTATTAAAACATTTATAAACATATTCTTTTTATTAACATTTAACATTTATTATTAGAAACAGAGGTGCCGGAGCCATCTGTTATTAAGAAGAGAAACTGCAATTATAAGCGCTTAATAGTTGTGTAATTGATTGTAGACGTCTGTAAACACGCTTAGTATTGTTTTTACCTTGAATGTATAGCACCTTTCATACAGGTTTTGTAATAGTAAACTTCTACAACTTTAGATGGAGATGTTGACGTTTTATATAGAGGTATCTGTTTTATCCACGTTTAAACTTTAAATGTTAAATTTATAATAATGTTGTTTATTTTTATTATCCTATGTACAGCGTGTCCTAATGAGTAGGCGGAAAATAATATTCTTCCTGAGCAATTTAGGGAAAAAGAATTTCCTACACAACATGAAATTACACTCAAGTATACATAATACTGCAACATACTGTATACTTAAACATAATTAATTTTTATTTGAAAACTTTTCCGCTAAATTGCCCAAAAAAGAAATTAATTATCTTCCACTCTCACACTAGGTGGTCAGGCTATGTAAGGGAAATAGGCTGAATATAAAGGGTAGGACATTAAAGAACTGACCGAAGCGCATGAAAAATCCTGGTCGAGAACAAATTGAGTATTGGATGGTCCTTGACAATCCCAAAAAAATATTTTTCCCGCAGAAGGGGGAATTTAAACTTCTTGGAAGTGTTGCAACCCTTAATATGTCACTAAATTAATTCTTGTTTTAGCTCGGGGTCAAAATGATGTTTCATCTCCGGTGGCAAGTCGATTCATAATTAAATCTAATGCGTCTCCACAAAGTGCTCAAGATTGTTCACACGTTTCCATCCGGACATGCATTCGGAATGGCGTGGAACCCATTTCGTACTTATTTTAATTTATTCGTGTAGAATATTGAAAATCGTGGTTTTTGAAACTCGTAATAAATCTGCTAATTGTCGCTTCTTTAATCCTACATCCTCTCGTACCATGCATTTGATTTTTTTCTCAGTAACAACGGACGACATCACCCAGTGATTCTGGATCATTTTTAAACAATTTTGACCATTCGTAAGTAGTCGACTTTGAATCATCCCCGTATACAGTCAACATTTCCTCAAAAAAATTTTTAGAGATTTTTCTTATTTTGCTAAGAAGGTTATAACTGCTCAGTATTCGAGTTTGTTCATTTTCATACGTGACAACACAAACCCACAGATATTGCTGTAATTATTTAATAAATTATCAAAGGTGTTATCAAAGCATATGTGATAAAAAACAATATTATGCGAATAGGAATAGGTACAACAGGAATAAGCGCTAATTCAATTTATTCAAGTCATGTCTCATTAATTTTACGCCTGGTATTTGTAAAATAAATAAAGGATTTATTGTTGCAAGTAGAAGGAAAATCTGTGCAATTTCAATCAATTAAATTATTAGTACTTTACGTCGAGAATTTATTTTAATTGGGAAACACATGTTCTCCATCTTTCCTCCAAACTGTCTTCAGCCTGTTACGTTGTTTATCAACTTCGGCCAGATGACAAATCTTGCTTGTTTATTATTATGCCAATTTGCATTGTAACATTTTCTGTGGAACTGTATTTTGGAGCACATTCAATTTTTTTCCAAAAGAATATTTGTACAGCAAAATAATGCAATATGAAATATATATGGATCATGTAAACCGTGCTTGAAACAGCTTTTTTTGAGGTTCTTGAACTTAATCAATTTGCAGTTTGCTTCCCCCATACATAGAGCCGACACGTTTGAAGAATCACCTTATTGCATGTAGAAATATCATATTCCCAAGCGTATGGCCGAAGATTGAGATCCAATCATGGCATATGACATGTAAATATGGAAAAGTGGAAAATCTTGAGTACATCGTTATGAATTGCATTAAATATAGCTCACATAAGTCGTCACCTGCATTCTTTGAACATGCTGTTGTGAAACCTGTTTGACCATAGAACATTGTTAGGATCATTTAACATCTATAGCTTCCTGTTTTTATTTTTTTTTTTTTAGATGGTTGGTAGTGTGTTTGTGTATTGTTACTGGGCAATCCTTTTATTTGTCCTTTGAATCGCTTTTCTATCACGTGAGTCAATTTATTTAATAACGCTCTGATGAATCTCTGGGAACTCAAGTAAGCCCTTTGTTTCAATCTTGAGGAATGTGAGATAATGGCGACCACAAATGGATTTTTGCATTTATTTATAATTTTGTTGTTACTTGTCTTATGCCTCTTTGTAAAAGTCTAATAAGCAACAAACATTTTTATTATTGTTATTATTATGTAGGTACATACACACTTTTATTTTGACATCATAAGCAATCATAATCTGACCTTATTTTGTTCAATTACCGTTAGATAAAAATCTACTAGGAGTAACCTTAACCCAAAAAATTATATCAGCTATTTATATAAATTTAAGTAACTGTTTAACATGTATAGATAGTTATAGCTGTATGAATTATGCGTCTATTAATACTTATTTTGGAAGTTCTGCGTTAAACATAATCACCTTCTCCTTTCGCAATATTTAAGTGTTTTATAGGCTTGTTATAAATTAATTTGAGCTTGTGTTTAATTTGTCTCAGATTAATTATGCCTTTTAACGTACGACAATTAAATTCCGTGTACTCAATTCGATATTTGAATTTGATGAAGAAAATTGCTCTTACGAAACCGTACATTTTCTCGGTTATCGATTAGATCGTTGTTACAAAGTAATCTCTAAAATTCTAAAATTGTGTTTGTTCAACAGCGGTAATGTAAAATTTGCCCGCGTAAGCATAAAAATTAAAGGCATTGTTGAGATTCACCGTCAGCCATAAATTCCTATTTATTTAACCTTGCAAAATTGTAAACTTTAGGAATTCATAATAATGATAATATACTCATTTGTAGTTCGTCCTTTAACGTTTATTTGAAACGGTAATAGCAGGAATGGAACATCGGTATGATATTACACGTTAGATTATTGCATAAGCGTGTGAAAATTGTTGTTTATGTAATTTATTTGGCAGCAACAAAATATATTGATGTAATGTATGTATTTATTTGCACCTATGTACGTACATGAAGCAAGTTATTTACGAAAATATCTTCCATAGTCAATCAACTGCCATTTATATGATTATAATTCAATAAAAAAATAATTAACATTAATACAAAAGTTCGGAAGATGAGAATCGACGCATCCTCGAAACAGCTGTCCCGGATTAATCAATTAAACTTGTTTGGTGCGAAGTATGCCGATACTTCTGTGTTGTCTGCTATACTACCCCACAGTCCATGCTATCACTATTAATTAACGCTAACTTCCTATAGCAACTAATTGTTAAAAAAACAAATGTGGAAAAAAATTTTGAGCAAATAATGAATACATTTATCAAATGTTATTTCTTATACTCTGGTGTATAATTGAAACCTCTGCACCCTAGATAACATAAAGAAGGTGCAGTTCTGACGAGTTCATAATTTAAAAAACATGGATCTATGGATATATTCAATTTATCAATAAGAAGGCAACACAGACGCCCTAACAACATAATAAGTGGTGTAATTCTTGTCAACTATTGCATCATTAATCGGCGTCGTATTGAAGGAATTTATTAACAAAAGCTGACGCAATTATTCTTTTGTTGTCAATCTAACCAATCGTTAAAATGTTAATGCGTAGGAAAGCTTAAAGAATATATTATATTCTTAGCAAATAGATCTTCGTCCATAATATCACCCCATACGAATCTTGTACGGCTTATTGATCTGGTTCTTGGAGTTGGACTAGAGTTGGAGATTTATCTAATACAAGAACATTAGAAATATTTACCAAGATACATTTGATTTTTGTGAATATTTGTGGTGAATTCAGAATTTTGTGAAGATCTTCCTTCGGTTTCTGAAAACAATCATCTTTAATTGGCGATGAACATCTAAATTGCTGGTCATAGTAAACCACCTTTATTTCCGTCTGTAGGAAATATGGAATGCAATTTTCGTAAAGCAAATTTTGCTCAAGTATGTGAAGATAAAAAGCAGCTAGATTTGCAGAACATTTGGAACTGATTTTCCAACCAAATGCAGGAGAAGACCTTCAAGATTGGAATGAACTAAGACAAGAGGATGTCGAGATTCTACCTACCACCATAAATTTTGGAAGAAATTAAAACGAATATTAACCCAAAGAAAGCACCCGGTTGTGATCAGATCAGAGGAGAAATTCTTAAACAGTTTCCAAAGAAAGCAATAGTAAAACTGACATCTTATTAACGCTACATTTAGATTAAGATATGTTCCTACGATGTGGAAAATAGCGGAAGTAATCATGATACCAAAACCAGGAAAGCCACCTCAAGAAGTGTCGTCATATAGGCCTATTTCCTTGTTATCAGTTATTTCGAAATTATTTGAAAAGCTACTTCTTAAAAGACTGAAACCGATAATAGAGGAAAAGAACCTAATCCCTCCGCACCAGTTTGGGTACAGAGAAAGCCATTCAACAATAGATCAGATACACAGAATTACGAATCACGTTGAAAAGTCCTTAGAGAAAAAGAAAGTCTGCTCTACAATATTCCTAGATGTAGCCCACGCCTTCGATAAAGTCTGGCACGAAGGCTTATTTCATAAGCTGAACAAAACCTTGCCACGCCAACACTCTCAATTATTAAAATCATACCTTTCAGGAAGATATTTTAGAATAAAGCAGGAGGAGGCCTATTCTAATTTAAGGGAAATTCAGGCTGGAGTGCCTCAAGGTAGCGTACTCGGACCAGTACTCTACCTGCTATACACTAGAGACATTCCTAGTCTTGAACAGAACATCACTGCTGAAAAGCTACAATCCTCTATGGATACCTGGACCAGGACTTGGCGTATAAAGCTTAACGAAAGTAAGTTTGTACATGCAGACTTTACCAATAAATTAAAACTGCATATACCTATCAGAATAAACGATGCCCAGATACCACATGCTGACTCGGCGAAATACTTGGGCATGACCCTAGATGCAAGGCTACGCTGGAACGCCCATGTGAAAAAGAAAAAGAAGAGTTTAATCTAAAGTATAGAAAAATGTATTGGTTACTAGGAAGGAACTCCAAGTTATCCATTCACAATAAATTGCTTCTTTATAAGCAAGTTTTAAAACCAGTGTGGACATATGGCCTACAACTTTGGGGCTATACTAGCGAAAGTAATATCCAAATCATTCAACGATTACAAAACAAAGTACTGAGAGACATGGTCGATGCACCTTGGTACTTCCGCAACTGTGACCCGCGTAGGGACCTTGAAATAGAGACAGTTAATCAAACCATTTCCAAAATCGCAAGACGTCACGAACAACGACTTCACCAACACGTGAATGCTGAGGCACTCCAGCTCCTCGACAACACCAACTTGACAAGAAGATTGAAGAGGATTAAACCCTTCGAACTAGTATAGTGAAATGAGTGAAAAGCAGAGTATTTGTGCGGTAGTTACACGCAAGAATTAGTGTACTTCAATTATCAGAACCTGAGGTGAACTAGTGAGTAAATAGATCTTTAGTTAAGTTTCAACCTGTAGCAATTTAAGTTAGAATCAAATTATTTACTGATCAATGTTATGAACAGATTGCAATCTCAAAAATGTCCAGAAGTATATGGGGATTTTAATAGAAAAAAAAAATTATGTGAAAATTTGGTATGATTGGTTATTCATGTAATGTTTCGTATAGAGTTCCACGGGTATGCTTCCATTGTATGGTGGTCCCTAGTCTCAATCCTACGGGGATTCTATTGAGAGACAAATTTACATTGTGCCGTTGCTATAGAAATTGATTGGTAGAAAAAAAAAATTAAACGTACTTTGTCTCTTAGCCCGGCAATGTTCCCATAAGCCATCCAAATAATAGTATTTAATAATAGTATTAGCAATAATAACAAACTTTATTTGCCCAACAGGTTTACAAGTCGATAAAACATGAGTCTGTCTAATTGCGTTGAAAATTTAGTCATTTCCCTATCTTGCCCAACACTGACCGAAACTAATGAGCGGTTGGGCTAAGATATGGCTGGTTTAGCTTTAATCTAATTAATTGCATATAGTGCGAGTATTCCCTCTTTCGTCAACTCTCCGTGGAGCCCCACAAGCCGTCTCATGCCAGAGAATACCCTAAATAGAAGCAACAAATAATACTGTAAAATGTAGTCTTGTTACTAGCGCCATCCAACTCAACCTTTTCGCACTGCCTGCAGAAACGAGTACACTTTCCATGCACTTCACGAAATTAGCAGTGTTTTCTCGACTCTCTCATGAGAGAAAGAAACTCGAGCCTGTCTAGTCTTTGCTAATTTCGTGAAGCGCAACTCGTTTCTGCAGGCTTACTGCTGAGTATATACTAATTGAATATTATTATTCATGGGCGCAGCCAGAGAGAGGCAGAGAGGCATCAACCCTACCTCCCTAAATCTCTGAAATAATTTCACATTCGTTTCTTATTGCCCGTCCAAAATGTCAACTGTAATTGCCCCCCCGCCCCACCTTGACCAAATTATGGCTATCATTATTTATGTGCTTTTATTGCTGATGAATTTATCGAGAAATGTCTGCAGGACTCGATAAATTCATCAACAGATGTATCAACGCATAGTAGACTAAAATTACAGTAAAGACGAATATGTATTTTCAAATAATATTATGCAAATGTGGAAGAAATCGTAAGCCAAGAAATTTACAAAAATTTACATAATAATTGTGATGTTATGATAGATTTAAAATAAAAAAAAAAAAATAAAAAAAAAATCACTTCCACATAAACGAACCAAACATAAACTAAACCGCGAAAAAAAAATCCTCAATTACTAACCATTGAACACTAATATCAACAATGCCGATGATGAACGCTGATAAACAAGATAGCCAACGGTCAAACGTCATTTCACCATTTGGTAACAAGATTGGGGTAGGGCACGCGTTTCATCACATCGAATCATGGCAATAGCAACATTGATTCCGAATTTATCGGTGTTTTTAAAGAAAATAAATAAGCTTTTTAATGATTAATTTGTGGTTAGCAATGGTAGGGTCATTGCCCCTAGGCTCTTTATGGGAGCCGCCACTGTCTTTAAGTACAATATCACGCATAAACTATAGAGAATATTTTATGTTTGTTATCTATTTATATGTAATTATCAAAACCGACCTTAAATATTTACATTACCATCTTTTTTTTTTGGGATTTTCACAAACTAAAACCAAAATTGTTTACGAAACGCTTGCCAATGCGTTTATGTTTATGTTTTTATCGCGTATTGTACGCAAAAGATTGTGTATGTAAGTGATTTTGTCATGTTTGTCGTATGAGTACGTATTTATGCATATTATGTTGTTTTATTCCTTGAATGGTTTATAGCAAGCACGTATTACATTAAACAGATTTGGAGTCTGGTAGAGTGGGATAATGTTATAGAAATTGTATACGTATTGTTTTAATGTAATAGATATTTTTCTGCATAATACATTGTATGTTTGTATTTATTTGTAGTAATATTGGTGCGTATTCGATTAATAATTCAACGCAAGAATAAATTAACACACACCGTTCTATTAAATCCTTCGTTGCTGTTTCGAATTTGCAAGTTAATTGGATGTTTTCTGTTGTAAACATTACAGCGATAATAAAACAAGTTACTTAAGCACGTTACTAAGACATGAATGTGCTCTTAAAACATAATAAATATTAAATAACAATACAGGTATGCGTAGACGTGTACGCTGAAGGTAAATAAAGCGGTTTGTGTGTAATTTGCTAGCATTGTGAGGGAAGTAACAGTAATTTTTAGCGTTTAAGTTTTATTACATTCAACTAAGTTTAAAACATATTTTTTCAAATGGAAACTCCATATCTATAGGGCATTTCAGAATCCTTGAAGATCGCAACATAAAAATCTGATGCACATTGTAAAGGACATGATTCCTATGCAATGCAGCCTCAAAGGAAAGAAGGTACCCTGGCATGGTACACGGACGGCTGAAGAATAGAAGGTCTAACTACCACCTTAAAATGGTTACAGGACTCCACACCAACGGATTTCAAACAAAAATCTTTGCTTCAGGCTTCAACAGTCAGGCAGTTCTAAAGGCTATCAAGGCCTACTCATACGAATCTGGTCTGATTCACGAGTGTATACACAATTTGAGGCAATTGGGACACAAACACCACGTTACGTTGCGATGGGCCCTAAGCCACCAAGGGATTGAAGGTAATGGGAAGGCAGACAAGTTGGGTAGACAAGCAGCGAATATGCCCTTCATCAGTTCTAACCCCTTCTGTGACCTACAAGAGAGCCACGTAAAAGAAGCAATTAAAACATGCGAGGACAGTCAAAAGACCTCGTACTGAGAAAATGTTCCAGGACAAAAACATTCATGTCAAGCTCGCCTATGACAGCAAAAATAGTGCTATCGTTCAGCAAAAGGGGACCTTAGATTACTGGCGAGACTTCTGACAGGTCATGCAGCCCTAAAATATCACCTATTCAATCTAGGAAAAGCTGAAGGTCAAATCTGTCGATTTTGCCAGGAAGATCTGGAAATGGCAGAATATATTGCATGCAAATATGTTGCCATTAGGCGCACTCGACAACGACATTTCAGTAAAACATTTCTGACATCTACCGAACTGAAGGATGAAGATCCTAGAGTAATATTAAGGTTTGTTAAGAGCCTTCACTTACTCTAACACATATAAGCGCATTTTATTACAATAGATCTATCAAGGTCGCAGTGCATTTGTGCCATAGCCCAAGGATATTAATTATTTTTATATGTAATTTTTTTAAATTTTATAATATTAGAAGACGACATCTAAGTAAACAAACAATGTACAGAAGGCAAAAGGAAGAAAAAGAAGAAAAGAAGAAAAAGAAGAAGAAAAGAAGAAGAAGGAAAGAAAAAGGTACAATAACCCTTACATTTTCTAATCTTCGACATTTATAATATCATTTCGCATACAAGTCAAAAAGAAGCCACGCAAAATATTTGGCTTAAAATTTGCATAATCGACTACGTAGCCTTTATCGATGACTTCCTCTATGTGTCTCGAACATCCTTCCGGAATTGATTTTGCAGAATGGATTTTATTAAAATGCACAGCTTCTGCAAGGTCTTACGCCACCGTTTTTTTTTTTTTTTAATGACATCGCATAGAATTTTAAATGATTTCCTGAATAGTTTATTGAAGCTGCAAGAACACGATAATGTCTCCTTTTAATTTTAATGTGTAACTGTTACTTGCTGTTTTAACGAGCGGCATTCTTGTATGTACTTGCAAGTATAATTTTTGTGTATAACTAGAACATTCATAAATATTTAACTTACTAGAATCTAAGAAAAAGAGAATAAAATCTGACATTTATTGTCCTCTTCAAAGGTATATTCATTCGTACCTACCGTTTCCTAATGAGGCTGTTATAATTACCAACAATGCACCAGGCTTTTGTTTGCTTCATCTTTTGTATGCACGCATGAAAAACTGCTTTTGTCTTTTGTGTAAACTAAAAAGGCTTCATTAAGACTTTTTTAAAGGACAATAGCACTCATGTAACGGTTACGTCACGATATGTCGAGGTTCATTTTCTAAAGTTCTGACATGTTTATTAAGAAAACAAATTAGAATTTATTACCAGTATACTTAGATGTTTTTGTAACAAGAGTTTTGTTTTCTTAATTATATATTTACTTAGTTTTTCATAATACCTGTTTTAAAAACAATTATAGTTTGTTGCTTTTTCAACATTTCAAAGTGGCAACTTTTAACAAAAACATACACAACTCCTAAAGAAATATGTTATTTTTATAGGAGTTGTTCACATATTTCTTTAGCTTTTTGATTGCAATTGAATTGTTAAATATAGTCAAAAAGCAAGTTTTGGGAAAGGTCTAAACGTACTTCTAACTCTCCTTAATGGTGGTAACGTAAATAAAAGAAAAGCAACATTATATTCAAAAGAAGAAGCAATGTTGTAACATGAAGAAGTTTGATAAAATTTTCAATTTGTTTTCCAATTTTTTGTCATTTAGACAACCTTATTAAATACCTTTTTATATAGTGGCTCGTCTTAAATTATCATTTGCTTATGAAATTTGAAACTATGTTTCTTACAAATCCCGGGATCTGATACGACGAAACACGCTCTCTATTTATTTATGCAGGCGAGCGGGGAGCCAGTTCAAAATCAGCTCCGGTTTTAGACAGCTTGTGGGCTTTCGTGGAAAGTTGTTCAAGCTGTTCAGGAAACTGTTCAAACTGTTCAGGAAGCTGTTCATGGAACTGTTCAATCTGTTTAAGGACCTGCCTAAGCTCTTGAACAGGTTCTTGAAAAGCTCGAACAGCATCTTGAATAGCTTGAATAATTCCCAGCTCCTCGCTTCCATATTTCGGAATTCTCTGCCAATTCTCGAAATCTCGTTATCTACTTCCGCTCTCTTTTCTCATATTCAATCATCCATACGCCCAGTAGGGTAATAAATCACCGTTGAGCTGATTCATAACTGCCACTGCATGCAAATGAAGGTTCTAAAATTCCAAAATTATTTGGAATTTAGAAGAGATATAGTCCAAAGTGCAAAAGACCCAATTTGAAAAAATTATTAGTGTAAGTAGATTCAAATGTTTGATACCAATTTGTAGTTCATTCCAGAAGTAACTAGATATCTAAACGCTTGTAAATGAAATCGGTGCAAATTTTTAAATCAATATTTTAAGTGATTGTCCGTATATTTTTAACTGCTGATCTTGCCCTGTACTTAGGCATTCTTCACAAAAATTTTTGATAAACAACACAAGACCAATACATGTAATTTTTCATTGGGTTAACGTGATGTAATATAAACAGAAAAAAGCATGTGAGACAGTCAACAAATAGTAATTTTTTTTGGCCGATACAAATATCAGCAGCGATTTTGCCTCTGCGTTAACATTTAAGAAATGGTTGTCGAATTTTAGGAAGTGTAAATAAACATAGTCGTATCCAGATGTCGGTAGATGGAAATTCGATATGGTGGATCAAATTTTAACACTTAAATTCGCGATTAAATTAAATGTTTTGTTTTTTTTTTTGGATTTATACAGCCAATTAAAATTTGAGACCATTACCATAGCTTACAGAGAATTTCTTATAATCATCAAATATTGACAAGATACTGTTAATTAAACGATATACGTATGTAATTATGATATCATTATATTTGTAATGCAACGTATTCAGTTTGTAAATATATTCATATCCGCGATAAAAGGAAAGGCGATGCGTAATGTAGTAAAATACGCATTAATTTTTAACTTCTTAATCGCGAGAATTCATATTATCGTACAGTTCAACAGAATTAGCTTGGTTGCTTTGGTAACCGAATACATGAAGGTAGAACTTATAAGGAAACATAGGTAGTTGATACTCACCTATTTAAATAAAACTTTGTGGGTTCAGAGGTTACTTTTTGGGAGTCCAGCCTCCTACTTTCGAGCTATAAAGCACTCTAAACACAAGACAACTACTGACTACTTGATAAAAATATTGGAGATACCATCAGTAATTTGCTCCCAGCTACTACCAGTCTGTGGAACAACAATTTTTGACCAAGTTTTTATCAAGATTTAAAAAAATTGTACAATGCGGCTGTCACTCTGTCACAAGAATTGTAAATATTTTGTGCTCTCTATTATTGTACATATAACAGTATCTGGTTTTTTTTCGTTGCTGTATGTTTTTATACAACTAGCGAACGCTTCTTTGCTAATTAAAAGCTTTCATTAACATGTTATACATGGTTGAAATGCGAAAAAAAAGTTGCTGATGCTAATAAAAAATAAGAAAATTGATGATGGCCAGAAAGAACCGAAACGACGTATAAAAATTTCGAGTACATGTAAAGGCGAAGAAAATCGAAAGTAGTCCTAAGAATATGGTTTTAGTTCTTTTCTACAAAGCCAACGCGAAAATTAGTAACTTTGCTAGTAATAAGCATGGTACATTAGAATACAAAACCAACGCTGTTACGTATTGGAAAACTGGGAAGAAAAGATGAATTGGCGTCGAATACCGTCCAGCAAAAGTTTCGCAAAATTTCATCTAAGCAGGTAAATGGTAGAGTAATATTGTGACAACGATTTATTCCTCCCGGTACTATTATTAAATTTTTTAATTTTTTCTAAGTGGGAAGAAGCAATAAATAGAGATGGTTCGCGACGAGGAGAATTGTTAAAAATTTCATGATGATGACGTCCAACAATGGGCATTACAAGCTAACACAGACATTAGTTTAGAGAGTTTTAAAGTATCACGAGATTGCGTTTGGACCACGAGCAATTGAAGAAAATCCTCATAAATAATACGTTCAATGCCGATGAGAGTGGTTTTAATGTTTAACTGTACAAGGAACAAAAACCGTTACAGTAGTTGCGCAGCCTATATCCGCAACTATACATAGTTATAGTAGAAATGTCTTCCTGGTGATGTCGCATAGTTAATATTTTACTTGACGTTTCGCTGATCATGCTGTCAGCTTCTTCCGAGAGCAAGAGACAACAACACCAGTCTTTAGAAATCTTCTGAAGAAGCATGGACAGCGAAACGTCAAGTAAAATATTAACTACGCGACATCACCAGAAAGACATTTCTACTATGGATTACGGTCGTGAAAGCCTACACTCAACTATTACACATAGTTATACCATACTTCCAATAATATCAGGAAAGCTGCTCCCCCCGTTAATCATTGTTCTCGAAGAGCAAAGTGGTAGTGTATCACAGTCTTTGTTTCGATCGTGGAGTGTTCATTTAACAGCGTCCACAGCTGAAAAATAAACAAACGAACTATTTCAGGATTGGTTAACCGATGTGGGAGCTCACAGTATTTTGTTCTTGGACTTGGACTGGCCACTGTCCAGCTACATTAAACTAACATGTGAATATATTAATGATACCGAAGAAAACTATAACTTCTTCATGTATATTGTTTTTATGGAAAAACTTTGTAAGAAAATTTTCTGATCTTGTACAGTATTATATTAGATGAATGTAATAACATTATCAAATTACAGTCGCTTATTCGCTGGATATAAAAGCGGATACGTTGGACAAAGATCGAATGAATTAGGAAATCCAGCAACATTTACTTTTACACCACAAGATTTTGTACATCCCACACGTTGTTCCGTATGTGGTATCCATGACATCATACTATATGCATGGTATAACAAATTCCTGTGTTGTTTAAATGTTTAAATACAAAAAAAAAACTATATTGGTAGATATAGAAACAAAAATTATGTAGTACATATGTACCTATATGTGATCTACATGTTCCCAAAGTTTCATATTTTTTTGAATTCTTTCTGAATCGTCTTAAAGACAATGGTTTGAAGAATATCTGTTTTCTTTCTTTAAACTATTGGAATTCCTGCATTAAAAATCTTTGAAAGTAGGTGAATTATTATGTAGCAAAAAGAAAAAATTGGAAACACAACAGAATATAAAACGTACTGTATCAGTAGAAACATGTAACCTGGCAAGCAATAATTCAAAAATTATGTTAATATCAAAACCACAATGTTCCATTTTTATAGTTCTGCGTGATGTAATAATTATTTATTTTCATAAAATGCTAACTTATCTAAGCGAGTTTTTTTGGGCACAATTATATTTGCAAATTTTAAATCTAAACCAGTTATGTACACTAGCTATGCATTAAAGTTAATTTTAATCTTTACCAACACGATTTGGTTATTCAACACTACGAAGAACTAATCTCGTTAAACATATCCATTTCGTGGTACCTGCTTATGTCAGGGCCAAAACTGTAGCAGTTGTTTACAAAATATTTCTTTGTTCCTTTAATTTCTGAGAAATTACACTAAATAATTCTAATTGGCAGTGGAGCTGTTCGAAATTAGAATTCTTCCGATTATCCACGTCTCCGTATGAAGATTTTCAATACTTAGCCTTGCAGACTTCATTTTTTAAGGTACATTTTTGCATTCTATGTGAACTTTCTACTACCTACTTTTATTTTTACTGCCTTTTGTATTTGAGGAAATAGGGAGATGACTAAATTAGCAAAAAAGGTAATAAAATAAAAATCCGGTAATTTATTTTAGTTGCCGTAATTTTTTTTATTAATTAAGAGGTTAAGATGCGGATTCAACTAACTTTTATGGTGAGTTGAATACTTTTATTAGCACTTAAAAAACCAGTTTAAGCTTGGCAAATTTTTAGAATCTATTCTAACGTTAAGATTTTAAATTGATCGATGCACTTTATTTTGGATCTTTTGAGAAAGGCGATTGTAAAACGACATTGCGATTAGAGGCGAATCTAAGGAATACAGGCTGATTTACTGCAGCAAGATCAAAGTTCAAGAAGGATAATGAAGAAAGAGAAGAATTAGTTTTTTAGCTAGTGTTAGTGTCGATAAGTGTAAGAAAAATTTCGGTTGGTGTTGGTGTATCAAAGACTGGAGTTTCAAGAATTTTGAAAAAAAATGAGTTTGTGTTATAAATTCAAACCATCTTAAACATTAAGACCTGAAGATCAGCAATAATACTCGTAACTGGTATTATTGGGCCAATTGAACGGAAATCCGAATTTCAATAATGCTTAATAATAATATGATAAATTACTTCCAACAACATCTACAGCTGACTCTTTCAGTTTGAAACCAAGTTAGATTCGATTTCAATGTTTGATGCGGGATAATCAATAACAGATTAATAGCGCTCATTATTTTTTATGGTAGTTTAACAGGACAAAGATACGTTTCTATTTTACGAGATCGAGGATTTAATAGAAGAAATGCCATTAGAAACTACTAGACAGATGCGGTTTAATGTGAGGGTAATTGCAACTAATGAAACGATATGTTGGCTTGCAAGATCAGATAATTTGACTCCTCCTGATACTTTTTTATGATGCACTGTTAACTGGTCCAATGTTGAAGAATTGCAAGAAGTAGTGCTTGAGGCATTTCAAAGTATTAATGGCATTCCTAAAGTAATTAAGAGCATTCAGAAGTAGTGCCAAGTTTGTATTGTAAACAATGGTGGTTTATTTGATTAATTTATTGTTAATTATTGTATTTGTATATTGTGGTTTGTTAATTAGTTTTCTTAAAAAAGTTTAAATAAGCGTGTTTTTTGCTTCGAACCATGAATGCATAGGTAACTTGGAAAATAAAAAGGAAAGTTTTTATGATCATGATACTAGTGATTTGTGTCCGTAAAAGGAATAATCTTACTTCTTCCAAAATTTTAAAGGTGCTTACATATCGTGCGATACATCGTTGCATCCTGAAAAAAATCCTCCCTTAAAAAGTCCAAAATAAATTGTATAAACCAATTAAGAATGTTAATTTAAATCGCATTTCAATCAATTAATTAATAAAAAAGAGGACAACTAAAATAAATTAGCAGATTTTGTTCTTTTTTTTATTCTAACCAAGCTGGCCGTGACAAGTAATATTTGGAAATGGATTATTAGGGGGCTCTTGGAATATTAGCTTTTGATAATTTAACCATTTCTTTATTTCCTCAAATACAAAAGTTATCCATGTTATCCCTACGAAATCCGGGCACACTCAATGGTTACCTATGTATATTTCAATAAAAAATATTCACCTTTATGATTATTTTTATCTTTTTTGATGTGCTTTACCTTGCAGTTTCAATATTGACACAATTTAAAATTCCAATGGAAGTTTACCATGCTTATTTTATTAACAAAAATCATTACATGGTCATATAGATCATTTTTACCATGAATTTACACGAAATGATATACACTGCCGTTCGGTGAAGTTCGGTCATACAATAAAAATCTATTATATCACACTGTATACAATTATTAATACATAAAATTAGAAAAATATTAAGCATACACTCTTTTCTAAGGGATTAAAGCCATAAATTATTATGTAAAGTAGAAATATTGCGACAACCACAATAAAGTCCCTTTTATTATCATTCCAAGAATTTCTCGGAAGTACCGATCTATTGAAACGGGTCGTTTGGGGATTATTAACGAACAATACATTTAGGAAATATACCGCAGTATTATTCTTGTTTATTTATCACAAGCGTAAAGATATAAATTTGCTTCGTTTTACTGTTAAACGTGTGTTGGTGTGCATCTGTCGTTTTTGCGCGAAAGTTTTAAGAAAATTTACTTCAAAATGGCACGTGTAGAAAACCGTTCACGCATTATTACGCTGTTCGAAAAATGATATTCGGGGAGACAAATTGCTGAAAAAATAAATATGAGAAGTTCAACAGTAAATGACATCATAAAGCGATATCGGACAACTGGAACTATAGAAAATCGTGTTCGTCCTGGAGCATCTAGGAAAACAACAAAAGCCGAAGATTTGAGAATTGTATTATTAAGCAAAGGCAATAGAAAATTAACAGCGCCACAAATAGTAGCCAAAATCAATCGCGGCCGTGAAGAACAAGTTTCGACGAGTACGGTAAAACGTCGACTTCAACAAGCGGACCTTCATGGACGCATTGCCATTCGAAAACCCTTATTACGTCGGGGCAACAGAGCAAAACGGCTACAGTGGACCCGTTCTGATCTAGATTGGTCGGTAGATGATTGGAAACACGTGCTTTGGAGTGACGAGTCAAAGTTTGAGGTTTTTGGGCAAAATCGACGAGTTTATGTCCGAAGATCTAAAACCGAAAAGTGATCCCGAACTGCATTGTGCCTACAGTGAAGCAAGGGCGTAGTTCTGTGTTAGTGTGGGGATGTTTCTCCTTTGCTGGGACGGGAGATTTATGCAGAGTGCAGGGTGTAACGAGGAAGGAAAATTATTTTGCAATACTCCAGAATCATGCAGTGCCATCAGGATTGCGTATAATAGGCCGTAACTTTACATTCATGCATGACAACGACCCAAAACACACTGCGTTAGTGTGTAAGAACTATCTAAAGGAGGAAGAAGAACAGCACACCCTAAAAGTAATGTCATGGCCCCCATAAAGCCCAGATTTGAACCCTATAGAGTTGTTGTGGGATGAACTGGACAGGAGGATCCGAAAAATATGCCCAACTTCACAAGAACATTTACGGAATATTCTGCAACATGAATGGATTGATATTCCACAATCCGTTTTAACAAAACTTATCGAAAGAATGCCTAGAATAGTTCGAGCGGTGAATAACAGCAAAGGAGGTTTTTTCGATGAAAAAAATATAATGTTCAGTATGTTATATTAGGCCGGAATAAGTTTTTATTTATTTATTTTTGTCTTGTTTACCTGTACATACAATAAAATTGCATTTTGTTTTTAGTTTCGTTTGTTTCTGTAACCTTTTCATGTTTTTTAATAACCGACCGAACTTCTCTGAACGGCAGTGTACATGCTTACCATATTATCTTGATGAGGACGGCTGTTTTCCTCTTGTAGTCATTCCACACAGAACCAGGAATGCAATATTTATAAAGTTTTAAAGGTTGCGTAGGTTTACAAAACCTTGACTCAGTTTCAATGTTACCAACAATCACAGAGTACGTTGTGGTAATTACTAATCAAGTTCAAACAATTTACGATCTATACATGAAATTTTATCGATACTCCCTAGTTAATTGATTTCAAAGCGTTGTAATTTTAATAGTTCATTTTATTATATAATCGGTGTATATCGCTGTAAACACCATATGTTGTAATTCCGTCGAAATTTCTGTTTATTGGCAAAGTGGCGATCTTTCGAAACGTACGCTCTTAGGATAGAATCGTTTTAAACTTCCGCGTGAGTAACGGCTTGTTTGAAGCTTATTTCGAGAACTTTTAAACAATTGGTGTTTAAAGTTTAGCAGGCTTTGTTTGAACGAAGCCGATTTAGAATAGATTTCAAATATCATGAATAAACAAAGGCCGATATAAACGGTTATTTTGAGGTTTTCTTCAAATCTAGTAAAGTGAAAAAATATCACTAACTTTTATATTTTATCAGTAATGATGCTAGTTGCAGTGCGTGACCTTTTGTTGAGGGAGCGGAGCGGGGGGCTTTTGTAAAAAAAAAAATAGGATAAAAATGGTCTTTTAAATAGAGATTATTGCCATCATGGTCTATAAGAACCGGTTCAAAAGCACAAGAAAATTTAATACAACATTAAAAGTTTTAATATATCGGTTGATCGGAAACAACCAAAATGCTCTATGCTGCGAGACTGCCACATACAAAAAAAAATTAGTTGCTTGAACTGAAGTGAATGATTGATACCATGGAAAGTCGTCATGTGGACGTTCTATTTACAAATCTTCTTTCCGTTCTTTGTTCCAATTTTAGTTAATTTTTTTTTTAATTCTTTCTCCCGAGAACCAATTTTGCACGAAAAAATGGGTGTGAAAAAAAATCTCGGCAAGATGAGTGCCGTGTTTGCTCTCAGTGGAAAATAAAGCAATAGTTTCGTCGAGTCTTAGACTGTTTTGACGCTTTTTCCTCAAAATCCTGACGAGTGTTTCCGTCGACACATAACTATGAACAAAAGATGAATACACTACTACACTGCGGAGACAAAGGAACAAACAAAATAGCGGATTTTTGAGGGTGAACGGACTCTGCAAAAGGTAAAGACGGTGAAATCAGCGGGCAAGGTGATGGCCTCGATTTTTTGGGATGCACTTGGAATCGTCTACACCAATTACTTGGAAAAAGGACCTTTTACTTCCAAATTTGAAAAAGTGGTTCGGCGGACAACGTCGAACGACGAAATCATCGCCCAAACAGATGCCTATTTTAAGGACCTTCCGAAATCCTACTTTTTGGAGGGATTAAAAAAGCTGGAGAAACGCTTAGAAAAGCGTATAGAGGTAAATGGAGATTATGTTAAAAAATCCATCATTTCCTAAGGACTTACTGAACGACCCTCGTATCCTTTCATCAATCACCATTTTAATATTTATTTTTATCGAAAGCAAAATTGAAACACTTGACCCATAAAATAAAGTAATCCACCTGAAAAAACATAAACAATCGCTTGGACAAGGCCGATAAGTTTTATTATTTCTTCTCCGTCGAATCATAAAAGTGAATAAAACATTGAACTAAATACCCTAACTGCGGGTTCCAATCCGATACGCGGCAGAATAAAATATTTAATAGTATCTACATAGAGAACTATGAGTTACTACTGTCGAGTCGAAGTAGGTATAAAGAATAATGACATTTAATAGTACAAATGCGATAGTTACATATTAAAACGCTTGTTTACAAACTAGAATAACAGTAGACGATATATATTTTCAATCGAGTTGTCCTAGATTATATTTGTTCATTACACATTTTCTAAACGAGATAGCGTGTAGAACAGGTGTCCTTAGATGTATTTTGTTTTAGAATTACTGAAAACAATGTTATAATATGTAATTGTACTGTTTTATCCAAGATAAAAAACAATTTGCAATCAATTTTATGTTATATTATGTATTCTTTGTATTATATACGATAGTCATTTCATTGTAAGAAATCAGAATTTATATAATTTGATATTGTGACGCCGCGTACTGTATTAAGTAACCACGGAAGATCCTATTACATCAGGAAGGTTATTTGACGCAAGTACATGCATGCATATTAATTTATAATAATTATATACAGTTTTCCATATAGGTTATTCTATTATTAAATATGTACCCTGATGTATAGCTCAGTACATCTAGCTGCAGACTGTTTAACGTTAACGTTAACGACTGTTAACGACGGTAATGGTGGAACGGATAAATAACTTGTCTTCTGTTCAATTTCTCCACATCCTAGAATTGTCGATTTAATGTAAAATTTCCCTATAACACAATCTTCAGAATAATTTCAGTCGTATCTCAGTTGTAATTTCGTAAGTTAAATGTCCGACGTCAAACAATCGTCTTGTTTGTCAGTAAAATTTAATATTGTACAGTTGTAGGTGATGCTAAATATCACTGCTTCAGTTGCCTCGGTGCCCATTATTTTGAAGTAGAAGTCGAAGTGTGGTAATTTGAATAAACTGAGTTCCAGCACGGAACATTAAAACACTCCCTATTTTAAAATTTTTCCCTTGTATAAGACATTACAATATATTGTATTCTTGTGTGGAACCCCTGTATATATGGCGTATGCACTTGACGCATTGGAACAAATGATTCTTTCTTGAATTGTTTAGAGAAAAGGTTATTAAATCTAGAAATATTTGCAAATCTGTTTGGCTTTAAATCAATCCCTTTGTGTTCACTGTTATCAATATTCTTTATATCGATCTATCTTAGTTAATGAAAATTTGGGAGCTCATTTATTTTCGGTATATTTGTTGAGAACCTAAAATCTGTTTTGATATTCATTAATAATAATAAATATTTTTTTACTACTGAGAAACTTTAAATAAATCTATTTAACGTTTACTT
>LR736862.1:7216224-7235179 GCA_902654985.2 Oryctes borbonicus
TTTTTTACTACTGAGAAACTTTAAATAAATCTATTTAACGTTTACTTGTTTCCGGTATTTATGATTTAAGTGCACTTGTTAATTTGCTGGACAATGTGCATGGTGACCTTGACTACATGTCGGAGTTGTACCAAAAAAGTGACTTTAATATATTCTTTTTAAGCAATATCCTTCCAGTAAAAAATTGTTATGGTACTTCACAGTAAAACTTTGTATTTTAGAAAAAAAAAAAAACTTATCCGCAAAGTTTCATATTTAATTTACAAGGGACACGTTTTAGACATAAGGAAATGTTTTAAGAATAAAAAAAAAATAGGAAAGCTTCTCCATCAGATTCTGGAAAAATATACAAGGTGTTCCACTTAACAAAATCGAAATAGGATGCAATAAACATCGCAACAATTTCAATGGCATGGAAAACTCCCAGAAACACTCAATTGAGTGGAAGGCGCTTAAGATATTGCCCGTTAAAGAAATATTAGAGTTCCGTAAAAATTATCTCAAAAACTAAGATGTATGAATATAGCCTTTACATAGTGGTGGCGGTCTCGTATACGCCGATGAAGATCGAGCTGAGGCTGGCACTGTTTTCTCCTCTGAATCAAGTAATGATGGTACAGATCTCTAAAAACACGTGGATTAGTAAGAGATTCTCGTAATTTCATCGGAGGTGATCTGGCAGATTTTACGGTCAAAGACGAGATTGCGCCAATAATTAAATGGTTGGGGAATAACGAGGTCCCTGGATCAAATTTTCTATCAAATCGATCCCTAAAAACTCTTCTTGGCGTTGTTATTCAGATCCTGGTTTAGATCATTAATCGCATCTTGTTGTTAAAATATTTTTCTTCCTATCAGTCTACTCTATATCCTTTCTAAGCCCGCGAAATCGCTAATTCTAGCAAAGTTGCGGAACGAGATAGCTGCTCTAAATCATTTGCCGAATAAACATTTTAGCGTTGGATGTGGCTATCCAACAGACCATTAACTGGTGCGGCTTACGGAGGAGATACGGAACTAGATGTTGCGAGGGCATTCGATTCAGTATTTAGCATGATGGCTTATTACACAAATGGCTGGCATAGGCTTTAGTTATAACCTGGTTACACTGATTTCATCGTGTCTGGAGTCCCCTAGGGTTCCTTACTGTGCCCTAAACGATTTCTAATCTACGCACATGACATTTCGAAATTATCGGGGGTGCACTTGTCTGTCTTTACTGGTAGCACAACAATACATTATTCTAAACAGAAATTAAAATATGATGGCAAGAAAGCTGCAGTCTGCGCTTGATATTATGGTGGACTAATTGCAAATGGAGTCTTTCGATAAATTAAAATAAAAGTACTGCTGTACGCTTTACCAAATGCAGCGGTCAATGATCAGAGATCTACATGGAAGCTTCGCCAATGCAAAAAATGCATTGCTTCAGTTACTGCGTACAAATGGATCTCGGCATGAAATTACTGTTATACAAGGTTTGTTCGGGGTTAATTATCACCTATGGGTTGCTACGAATAATAACTAATAAGGTCTCTCTGATTGAGTGCAGGCTTTCACGACCGTAATCCATAGTAGAAATGTCTTTCGGGTGATGTCGTGTAGTTAATATTTTACTTGACGTTTCGCTGACCATCCTGTTAGCTTCTTCAGAAGATTTCTAAAGACTGATCTCTCTTCTAAAGACCTCTCTGATTCCCATTTAGAATCTGATTTGAGATGACATCTCTTTTGGATTTCTTATGAGAGCGGGCAGCAGCGTGGTGGTATCTCAGATAATCCCCTGTTGGCAAGGCTGGTTCAGGATCCTCATAACGTGATCCCGATTGACGAGGATGGGAAGCTGGAAGACATAGTGAAAACAAGTATGAATGTCCTGAAATGGGAAATCACCAAAGTCCAACGATTGTGGAAAAAATCGCGTTCTGGATTATTATTTTTTGAATTGAAAAATTTGTCAGAGTGGGTTCGGATTTTGAAATACGGGATTTAATAAAATTGCCATTGAAAGTATAGTTCCTGCGTTCCTTCAAGATGGTAAACAAACGATTAACTTACCGCTTAAGAAACCTATAGAGAAATGCAAAAATATTGAGTGAATCTCCTCTTGGCCTAATTCTACTGAAGAAAGAAAACATTGGAAGGTGAAAATTTCGGATGACATTGGAATCTTCTGATACTAACATTCAATTAAATATTCTTTGTTATAATATATAAAAAATTCCATTTTTTTGGGTTGATTTTAAAAGCGCGTTGGTAGAAATCAAGTTATACAGATTTTGGTGCAGAAAAGGGGTTGTACATACTTTACATTATATTTAAAAACTATATAGAAACAATCTTCATCCTTGTATACTTTTTTTATTTATATTTCTTACACTATATATTTTTTATGATGTAAATGTGTAAAATAGAAATATATTGTAATTGACATACGATAACCACGAAAAAGTGCTCTTTGTAACATGATATCGGCGATCATATCCTATATGTACATATATACTTTGACTTAGCCTAGTTTTATAATCAACAAATCGTCCATTGAAAGACGTACATTAAATAAGATATTTTAAAAATTGAGGGGCTTAATCTGCGTACTTGTGAAACTGTTACAAGATACTTTATGACATGTTACGTAAATTCATCAGAAAAAAGATTATTTCTATAAGAAAGTTTGTCCGTTGCACTCTGTAATATATTTACGTAATTTTAAAATTGGTGCAAACTCCCTGTGTATCCTTCTTTCAAATACACTCGTTATTATATATTATTACTACTATTATTATAGGTAAACTAATTGTAATTTGATCAATTTGCACTATAAAGAAATTGACACATTAACAAGATTGCAGCGTAAATAATATTTCCAAGGCAGCCGTTTTAAAGTATCAAAGATATATAGTAATCTTAAATTTCTACGTCAGTAGTAATTGTTATAATTTGCAACATTTATTCGTCTATTTAATAACTTTTTTTATCGGTATGTCTGTCTCAATGTTGTTTCGATTAAAAAAATATAAGTACAGACTTTAATTTCAAATTATTGCGTATTGCTCCTAGAAAGCCGAAGTCCGTAACTTAAACATGGAAATGGTTATTTTATTTGTTGATGTTTAAAAAAAAACAATTAGTTAATCTAATGTTTAAAAAAAAATGAGTCAAAATGAGTATCATTTACGAAATATCACGCGGATGTTTACCCTGAATTAATAAATATTTAACTAAAAATTATAATACGTGAAAATGGTATAAATATTATTTTTGCACGAACAGTGCTTTCTTATGGAAACTGGATTTTTCCATCGTCTTTTTTGATTTCGATAAATATTTGGCTTTGGTAAGAAACAAACATTTTATGTTTAAAATTCATTTTATTCTTCAACATAGTCTCCTTTGAAGTCGATACGCTTAGTCCAACGTTTACGTTTTTCTTTTGTATCCCATTTAAAAAATATGATTTCTCTAATCCTGCAAAATAGGCGTTTGTTTCTGTTATCGCTTCGTCGTTTAAGCTAAACCTTTTCCGCCAAGCTATTCTTTTATATTCGGAAATAGGAAGTTAAATCTGGCGAATATGGTGGGCGCGGAAGCAATTAGTATCCTAACTCATGGAATTTTGCCATAGCGACGACACAAGCCTGCTTTTTCTTTGTCAAATGCCCTTTTCAAGGTAATCAACGTAGATTATTCCACGTATATTGCAAAACGTGGTTATGATCTTGTTAGCCAATAAAGTAGCTTTCGCCTTCTTTGGCGCCGGTTGCCCACGAAAAAACCATTGCTGGGACTCTTCGTTGTGCTGTGATAAATGCAGTTATGAATCGGTACCAAAAATCATTTGGGTTGCGTTTTAACATAGCTAAATGTTCCTTTGAAGGTGCGTGTTTATGGTCAATTTTGAGCAATCGCGGTACCAATCTTGCTGAAACTTGTTAACCGTAGCCCTGTCAATCCTACGGAATTTTTTCAATCTCTGATATGACGATTTCTTGGGTTCTTCATCAAAAAAGTTTGTGGTGATAATCCACTTTTTTTATATTTGATGCAGTAGATAAAAACTAAGTAAAATCCTTGTGATGTAATACTTTACGGATTATGGAAAATTTGTACCACTACGCCGATCACATCGATTGAAACCTCACATGTTGCCCTCTCGGAAAAAATATATATAAAAAAAGAGAAAGTTATGGTTACAAGCTGCTCGAGCCCATACCCATCAACAACCAATATTAAGAAGTAAAGTAAGGTTGCTTTTATTATATTCATTGGTTTTAACCCAAAGACACTAAATGTTGTTGTAGACTTCCGCGGTCGTTGTTTTTTTTAAAGAATTTGGAAACCCAAATTTTTTAAAAGAGACTAATTGTATTTATTGTAATAACATTGTACTTAAACGCAGCCATTTTTAATGTTATTTTACACTGACAATTTCTTAATTGATAAATTCATGAAGCACCTTCGTCCATTCTCCAACCTCAAACCGCTGCTTTCTTCAAATGGGTAGTACTGTGAGTGCCCTTGGATGTGTAGTAATGTAAGTACAAAACCTATTCATAAAAAAGTTCATGGAGGTTGAAGAAATGCATAAATAAATTCGTGAACCCCTTCATGAAGAAATTGTTAGTCTAAAGTGACCTTAATCTACTTGAATACATAATCTGAAATAATGGGTAAGCTTAGAGACGGCACAGGCAAGGAATAATTCCCACCGACACGATGACCGCCGGTGTTGTCCGTGTCGTGCTGCTATCGTAAATATTAAAACACTGGGAAAAGATAGTAAAACCCAAGGGCGGCGGGTCCATAAGACCGCAAGGCTGCAGACTTTCCCTAACATGTTCTTTAAAAATGCAATAGAATTTATAAATAAAATTATTCAAATTTATATTACGTAATTATTACAAAAATACAGCTTAAATATCGCGCGGCTTCCCTTTTATTCCGTGAAATGAATTTTGTCCCTTGTACCTTATAGTTACAACGTACAGTAGGTTGAAATTAAATATTTGGGTCGCAATGAAGCCGCGGCCCTGGTTGCTATGGAGCTTAATCAAATAACCAGTCACAGTGTAGCCACTGTATATGTATGGTATGATTTCTGCCAGTCTGATTTTAACTACGAGAGGGAGAGTTGTCGTTTAGTCTGGTTTTTATATAGTGACATCTAACTGTGTTTATAATAACCTTTAAAATGAACAGTATCAGTGTAATTGTAATAAGTAACTAATAGGCTTTCTCTGGAAGAAAAAATTCAAATAAAAGAGTTAAGTAAGCCTAAAATTGGAACAAATAACGGAAAAAAAGCTGAAGTAAAGTTTCGAATTTATTATGTTGCTTTCCGTGTGTTCTTCTATAATACTGCGTTGGGATTCTGATTTGGTTAGGCTAGAGCTGCTGTGAAAGATCTAGATTATTTAACCACCAAGCTGTAGGAGGAATGAAGAATTTCGTGGTCACATTAGTGCCCGTATGGCATTTGTTTTATTTGATAAAACAAATATTCTGATAAAGCTTAGCTCTGTTTATCGACTACATATTGTCGATAAGCAGAACAGACTCGATCGGATACGTAGATACAATATAAATGGCTATTTGTTTTGTAGTTAGTAGTTACTCAGTCGCATCCGAAAGACCAAAAAAACAAGATTAGCAGCAATATTCTAATTATAATTCTCAGGTTCGATAAATAAGTGATTTTCTTCATGCGAAACAGTGTCTTTTAGAAATTAGCAAAAACTCCAATTCAATCAATCATCAGTTCGAATAATGTGATAAGACTCCCGAATAGCGCCCATCGATTTGGCGATTTACCATGTTTCACGAAGTTCAAAATTACCATTTTTTAAAGAATTAAAAAGAAACTATTTAAAAATCAGTTTAAAATTAGCTATTTTTAAGTTACGTTAGCAAGTTTTTTGACGTTTATATTTAGTAATATTAAAGAATATATTTCAATACCAATTTAATTGCATTTAATGCAATTTATTCTTGCTGTTTACAAAATAGAAATTTCAAGTAAAAATTAAAAATTCCGATTTATTGTGTATACATAGCAATTTTAGTTATATATATTTAATTGCAGAATTTATAGGCGTTTTTGGGGATTCATAAATAATAGATATATAAATATCCCTGTATACACATTCTATTTACTTCTAGGCTAACCAGTGCAGTGAGTGTATTTTTTAATAATTTGTCAGCAATTTCTGCTTTTTTTTAAATATATTTTTTATAATTGCTCCCCTTCTATCCCATGTAAACAGTGACGAAAATCGTGTGTATTCGTTGTGGTCGTTCTCAATTTAATCTTTTTTACATATTCAATAAATCGTATGTAATAAAAAAAAAGAAAGAAGGCAAATTCTAACACGATCAAGATCGCCCTCAGCGATAATTTTTTTTTATATAGTTGGAAAAAAATTTAAATGTTTACTTTTTTTTCCTTAGTTTTAAATACATCACTAATCATGTAAAAAAGTTACGCGTTCGTTGACAGAGTTGTCGAAATGCGCTAATTAATAAAGATCCGCGAAACAATTAGCATTTTTTTTACATACGTCCAGCGATCTTCAGCTAAATAACAAGAAAATAACTTTTTTTTTGCATCTTTAGTATCTAGTGTTATGTACGCATCATACGCATCAGATACATAATTATTATTTTTCTCAATGAAGCAAGAGCCTTTAACATTAATTCTGGATTCCGCAACAAGTCGTTACGCAGCCTTTTTTTAATTGATGCAAATGAACGGTTCACCCGTTTCTCAGCACAGTTCATTCATTAAATAATAAACTTTGACGCCTCGAAAGTCGCGTGAAAAGACGAAAAACAGAAGCATAATAACAATTTAGAAAGACATTAAAAGACTTAGTCGAACGTATTATTCATTTTCGCGAATTGAAATTACACTAAATTACATGTATTAAAAGCGAATTAATTATATAATAATGATACCTAGTTATTATTGTTGTTATTGTTATTGTTGTATCGAATCCTCTGGTTTTATTGTCGTATTAAATTTATTGCTTATTTAAAAGAAATATCTGCAAAGCAATATATGTAGCTACCGAGCGGGAATGTTAGTAACCATAATATCTAATACTTAACTGCGCTGTTAGACTAAGATTCTTAAAAGAAATTTATTTATTTATTAACCTTTATTACTGTTCTCTTCTCTCCACGATATTCTTTACGTCTACTTTAAATTAAGATGACATTTGCACTATGTTTAATTTCATAACTAAAATTCAAGTTTTCCTTTAATTCTGTAAAATATTGCAGCAAAGTCGTAGTAGCCCTTCAACACGGAAATAAAAATTGGTAAACATGAGCTGGCTGAATTAAATGCCACAGATATCCCATCGTACAATTTCTCCTGGATTTAATAAAAAACAGGACGGCAAAAACTGCAACTATTAATTACCGATAACAATGATCAGAAATGTTCACCAAGATTTGGACATGAAAAGGCTAACCGCGCGTGGATTAGCAGCCGTAGATTCAAGTTGGACACACCTGTACAATCCTGATGCCAAGATACAGTCGAAACAGGGGACTGCTAAAGGTAAACCGGCTCCCAAAAAGGCGAAGACTGTTCCATCGGCCGGGAAAGTGATCGTGGTAGTCTCGAAAAAGGAAGGGTGAAAGCAGCAATTGCGGGAAGAGGGCCGCATTTAAAGAAAAAGAAAGTTTTGTTCCATAAAGCATGGTAAAAATTCACAAAATGGGATTCAAGTTGATAGACCACTAGAGCTGGCCACCATTGACTTATTCTGTTTCATAAGCTTAAAGTTTCGCTCAGGGAACAGAGATTTTCATAGAACGAGGAGGCCATCACATTCGTAAATGCCGATTTTGCAGAACAAGATGCCAACTACTACTTGGACGGATTAAAGAAATGAGAGTATCGCTGCGAAAAAGGGTAGGGAATAAAACTGAGTTAAAAAAAGACTTGCTTCTATATTGGGACGGAAACTTCCTGACTATCCTCGTAGTGATTAATTTTAGGTCTCGTTTAAGAGAAATACGGTATTTAGGGACATGCCGATTGGATATTTGATGATCAACAACGTACGCCCGTAAGCATATAGAAATGGTTATTAGCGAAGTTATTTTTTACTATCAGAAATTAATGATTGCAATTTATTAGCGATAAATATTAATTTTTATAAGATATTAGAATCTACTTTTCGAAATCGTTCAATTTATTTTAGATAGGAAACTTGAAAAATACATCGAGTTCGATATATTTCACAAGGTAAACTACAAAACTTGATATTATTAACAAAATTACCGACATTTCCTAAGTGTATTTGATGCCGTCCAATATGGAAATTACGCCAGTAAAACGCGTTTTAATTAAAGTAAATAGAATTAATCGTATAATTAAGCTATTTGACAATAATTACCTACATTTATACCTTTATCGGGAGACGTATTTGTGTAGTATCTCTGATGATAACGTATACAGTCTATTATTCTGAGCAGACATTAAATAAACAAACTCTATGTTGCAACAGTGCTTTTAGAAAATAATAGTAATGAAAAAAAACATGTCAAAAATGCATTGACGTATTGCGTTTTGTTGAATTTGTCGGAAAGAAACGTATCACATGGTTGTTTGTGCGATTTGCAGTGATTACATGTGAATATTCGAAGTGTAGGAAATATTTCTAAGAACTCTCGAATTTACCTGTACGCGTGAATGTATTATTTTCTTCCATATAAAGTAATACAATTAATTTTTTTTTTGGAAAGTTGATTGATATACAAATAAAGCTTATCTCAAAGGTTTTAGATATTTCCGTTTAAAGTCATTCCAATGTTGTGCAAAAAAAAAAAATTAAATGTACTAGTGTGAATCATAAATCGTCACATAAGTAAAGTTTCTCTTTTCGGGAATCTTCTGTTTTTTTTTTCGGAAGCGGATGATTTATCCAACTTTCTATAGTTCCTTGTTACATCTTTTTTATATGCTATTGATGACAAATTTTTATGTGTACTTTAGAAAAAAAAAAGTTTTTGTGGTCTTCCGATATAATACATAAATTTTCTTTCTTCTTTTATGATCAGTGTATACATCTATGTGATTGATTTGTAGGTATTTTTAGAAAAAAATAATCACGGATTATAGAAAGAAACATAGAGCTCACTGCTAGAGTTATTGTATTATCAGGAACTTCTTTGGATAAGGTACTTACGAGGTTAGTTTAAAAAGTTTCAAGCCTCAACATGAAGATGATGTTACTCCTTAAAAATATTCTGGTAACATAATTGGAAGATACTTTTGAAAATGTCAACCAATTTGGAATCATTGGACATTAAATCCTTATATTTGAAAAGCAATACAATGCCTACGTTGCGCCATGTGAAATCTTGCTCAATTGTGGTCGTACCAACTTGGTTGATGACGAATTTTCAGGGAAAGTTTACCAAATTAAAATAGTGTTTAATGTAACGTAGTTTCAGCGTTGATTGATAAGCACACTCTTGAAGTCAAGGCAGAGTCGAAATAGTGGATTGCGAAGAGCAAATCGGCTCCGAAGTTATGTCATGGAGTTGTATTAATCGACTGGCTCGAAATTGGCGTTCCAATTGGTAGGCTACCCATTCTTTATCAAATCGCGCCGCCGGTGACTTTTTTTGTTTTTTAGGCTCCAAGTTTCCCTTGGAGGATAGAAATTTTCATCAAATGAGGAGGCCTCACATTCGCAAACGCTTATTTTTAGAGCAAGATACCCCTATCCCTACCAAGAAGAAAATACTTTTATCTTCGATTAAAAAATCAACTGCTTAGAATTAGGATTGAATCAATGGATTAGGCGGTCACACATTGTTTACTTGTTTACACAAGTTGTCCTATTTCTAAATTTCATAATAAAGAAAAACATTTGCCATGTGTTATATTTTTCATCATAGAGTCTTTCGTAAGGATCGAGGATTATAAGTAAAGTAAATAATTTACACTAAAGATAGTAATCTTCTGAGCTGATGGAAATTTCGAAAACCTATTATTTATTGTGATTTTTTTTTATAATTAATCTATTGAGAAGGTGTTTAGTTTTGAGGTTCAATTTTATTTTATATACGGTTGGGAGTTTGCAAAGGGAGTCTGTGTTGGTGGCTTCCTATAAAATTCATAATTTTCCTGTTTTTATTTTCATTTGTTTTTTAGGTCTTTGGTAAGGAAAAAAGCTTCTTTTCCTTCCATTTTTCGAATTGTGTTAGTCGTATATATGAAACCAAAAAGAAGCTGAGAGATAGACTTGAAAATGTCGATAAACGTTGCAAATTAAAATAAATTCAAAGATCTTTTCTTTGGGGCTTTTTGTTTTTTTTTTTTACCAAAGATCTAAAATTGATTTTTTTCCCATCAATTATTTGTAATTGTCAATTAATTAGGAAACTGTGATATTTTTACTGTACATCAAATTTGATTCAAAATTGAGGAATTGGAATTTTTTTAATAAAAGAAAACTATAGAGATTTGTTAATGTGTTTAAAAATCGTAAGTTTAATTCAAAAAAATAGTCAACTTCTACAAAAACACGATTGATCCAAAAATTTGTAAAATTATCAAATGTTTAAGAAAATATATCAACCTGAAACAGATTTCGTAGTATCCTCGCAACACGAAATCGACATAACATTTTTGACCAACTTTTCAAAAAAAAATTAATTCCTTTTTCATTTTTTTGGGTGAACTCTGAATTACGATGGAAATACAAAATGATTTTCTTTTAAGGAAAAGGATAACATTATAAAATGCATTGTACCCAAATACGACATCGAATACATTGTTTGCAAATCATAAGTAAGAAGAAGGCTGCCTTTTTATACCTTTTTAATTTAGAAGTAATGATAATTTATCCTTATTTAATATTAAAATTTTATCCAGAGAAATGCTTTTATTAGTTTTTTAAATTAAACTTATATAAATCAATTATGCATACAAACCAATAAACATATTTGCAGAATATATTGTCAAACTCAAACAAATATAATATGTGTACTTACTAAATTTACTTTTCAATATTTCCCACATGGTACCGGAGTAACTGCATCCAACGAAAACAAGTCAATTTCATGCCGTGCTCACTGCCACTGTTTGTAGGAAGACACTTTCAGAAGAGACTCCTGAAAGAGCTCGTCCGTGTGCGAGTCCGTGAAACTGAAGGACAATAGACGTGATTCAGTTAAACGTGCGATATGGTGTACTGTGAATAGCTAACACTACGCGCTTCAGAGCCGAACACTGATAATATGCCCGACATTACCATTGATATATGTAGCTTCCCCGCGAAACATCACTCCCACTATAAGCTAATAGATCTCAATTCCTTATTACGATTGCTATTGTTTTTGGTGGTGGTGCATTTCTATTCATATTTTGTGTTAATAAGCGGCTTAAGACCTCACCCGCGATTTATCGGTATACTTTTTGAAAGTATTTGTGTGCTTCCAATGAAAAGCAGAAACAATTCATCTTTATATGTTCTATTCCAAATACGAATGCTCTATATAACAACTATGTGTTGGGACGGTTAATAACTTTTTCAAAAAGATACTTTAAAATATTTCGAAATTTTTTGAACATCTATCAATGTTTATTGTATTTTTAATTAATATTCCAAAAATATACGATTTCCGAAGGCAACTAAGTCTTGGGACGGCGGAAAGATTCTATTAACTGTCTTATTGATGTCTAAGCTATATTTTCTTTAAACAAGCAACTTGCCACTGAATTAAAAATAGCAAAAATCTTCGACGGGCAATATTGTTAAGCACTGGAACCATCCTAATTAAACAAAAAAGTAATGGGAAACACAATTATAAATAAACGAAACTCAAAAAGCTTGGTTAACATCTGCAGAGAAAATCTTAGATGTAAGGGGAATTACGGTCCTTTGAAATCAACGCAATGGTTTTAATGTGTGCCGAAAGTGTTGTTGGAAATACGAGGAGAGTTCGATAATTGCTTGGTCTCGGCAAGAGGTAGCGCTACTAGAATTAAAATAACTCCTTCCTAAAAGTAATCTTTAATAAGAACCCTGCCACGTTTTCAAACAGATAGGTCAGTTAGTTTGTGAATGACAGCCATTTAAATTGAACAACTTTTGTGATTCAACATCAATGAAAAAATCGATTATAGCAGCGATTAAATAGTTGTTTTTGAAAAATAAAATGAATGATGAGTTTCCATTGCTCACAGTAGACCATAGATAAGCTTCAAAAGAATGTTAAAATGCAATCCGAATGATTTTTGGCGTCGATTCGTAACTGTTGACAAAACCTGAATTTATCACAACACATTAGAAACCAAAGAACAGTTGAAACAGTGAGTTTTTCGTGACCAACCGAGGCCAAAGGAGGCCAAAGCATATTCCACGTTGATTAACTTAAAAATGGCAAAACGATTAATGGCCAGTATTATGCCAATCTATTGCGTCGTTTCAATGACGCTGTGAAAGAAAGGCGTCCGCATTCAACGGAGAAAAGAATTTTGTTTCATCAAGACAATGCACGCGTGGACACTTGTGTCATCGCCATGCCAAAATTTCATGAGTTAGGATTACGAATTTCTTCGCATCCACCATATTCGCTGGGGGCTAATCCTGGCTATTTCCGCATATATATTCGGCTGAAAAACATTTGGCTCAAACGATGAAATGATTGCAGGAACAAACGACTCGGACTAAGCATATCGACCTTAAAAGAGACTGTGTCGAAAACGTGTGGTTAGAAATAAAAGAGGCTTTTCGTAAAGATTATCCCAAAAGCTCTGTTACATTTTTAAGCAGCAAATAAGATGGGAGCTGTATATCTACTAGTGCTTTGAGTCAATTGGTACTCAAAAAATCATAGAGAGAAGACGTAGATTTTATTTTTTAATAGGATGGCGTGTTCACTCAGACAATGACTTGCCCAACAGAATACAAAAGTTTTCTCTTAGACGTAGAACAATTTTCAAAGAACAATTGCTGAAGATTGTGTTACGTTCTAATTTAACATTGAAAAAAATTAACAGCAGAATCTGTAGAATATTGTAGTCCTTTATAACATGGATTTACTTGCTTAAGCCAAGATGTATGCGTTAATGCCTAATGTACTGAAAGAAAATAGTTTTCAATTTAATGAAAGGTATTGTTTTGAGAATATCTTTTTAATGGAAGGTAATATGTTTTTTTCGCATTTCATTAATTAAAAAAAAAACATTTTAATTTTTTTTAGCATAAATTTGTGCATTAAAAAAGATTTTTTTTTTCAAATAAGAAAAATTATATATTTTTGTAAATTATGCAATTTTTTCCATGGTCCATGATCATTATCCAACTAGTACGGTGACACTGATAATTTAACAACAGTGGAAATGGCAGGGAGTAAATCTATAACTATAGATAAGTGCATTCGTGGACGCACTGTATACAATCAATTGAATTTTATGAGGCTTTCATTAGGAAAACATTTAATGTAACAGTGATAAGGGGTTCCAGAAAGTTGAAGAATGAAAAACAGTGCCTGCGATTAAATTCAGCCTATGATTCCAATATAAATTTGGTAACAGTGTGAAATAATATCTTTTTTAAGTAAAATTTTGTCATTACGTTACAGCAATATCAATATAGATTGACTTCATTGCGGCATTTATCAAAATTTTGCTTAAAAAATTAATATTTCACACTGTTACTAGACTTATACTGAATTCATAGGCTAGCCTAAACGAGAATTTAATTGAAGGCACGGTATAAGCTTTCGATAATCCAAACACACTAAATTTTGCAGGTAGTTGCAGTTGGTGGTTCCAACAATAAAGAACATATTCGCTAATTTACTTTAAAAAAAAAGATCCTCCATTAAAAATCAAAATGTTACTAATACTAGATTTTGGCATAGAAAGAGATTCAGTAAAATTTAATTCTAGAGAATTAAATCCAACAATAAACCATTATCTGCATCTGATAACGTACTATTTCACGTCACTTATCATCAGACAGCGTTAAAAACAAGAAATAATTGTAGATTATTAACATAATTTTATTCCAAGCTGGGAATATTGTTGCATATACCTGTACAGCTATCAAGCGATTCATTGGTTATGATAACCTCTAAATTACTAATTATTGTTTAATTCCAAACAAATAAAACAGAATTAATATACGCACTCTCATAAATTATTTAAACGTTTTATTTCAGGAAATTAGAAATTAAGCACATTTTTGTTTCCGTTACCATCTACGGTAACAAACTCGATTTTACGATGTAATTTTAAAAATGTCAAGGAGGAGATATAATGGGACCAATTAATTAGAATGATGTGAATAACATTATTTTCTATTTCTTAAAATTAAGTGCTATAAAAATAGAATATTTTAATAATAAATTACTTAATTTATTATAAGTTATTATTTATAATAATAAAAAAATTATATGGATATATTATTACGTGGAAATAAATATAATAATATAAGTTAACACTACAATGCCAAAGTAATTTCCTTGTTCTACAATTGCAAACAATATCATTCTGCTTTCAATATTTTGCATGTCGGGAACGTCGTATTTTTCGAACCAGCTTTCTTAGAATATTTCCTAATTTAAATCTAATTCAATAAAGTAATTTACAAATTAGGTAATAATGTATAAAAATTGTAAATTAATTCTGACAAGTATGTGTTTAATGAACCTATAGAAGTTAGTTACGAAAATTAATTTTTATAACATTTCATATTAACAAATATCTACAAAGTTAAGTTCTTGAGATGTTTCAATTCTTCTACCTAGGCTTATGAAGTATACTGATAGACCGCAGAAAAAAATTTTCACTAGATCACGATCGTACCGGCATTTTACTTTCGCCGCTGTCCTGGGAAATGTAATCAAATCGCATTACTATTACAAATCGGTTATGTAATAATTTAAAAATAGCGTTAACGCTTTGCTACTTAATATTTATAGCAATAGTGAATAATATTAATTTAAAGTAATCTATTCTGTGTATGTCTGTGTTGAAATCTGGATTTTATAGCGAACCTACTTACCCATCAAATTGTACAAATTTCCTCTACGGATTATTTTACTATTGAATACACTGCAATTCATGAAATTTGATCGTAGCCGGAACAATATTTAATTTTAACATCGATATATAGAAGCATAAGGAACAGAAGTGCATATTTTTTATGTACATTAATAATTAGCAATCAACATAAAGCAATATTTCTATCCCCAGTAGCTACCACATTAGTTCTTCGATAAACTTTGTACAATGTAATATAAATTTCTGTTTTACAAAATATAAGGCGCTATTTGTAGAGCAGTAAATGTAAAATGGAAATAACATACGAGGGAAGTTCGATAATTACGTGGCCTCGACAAGAAATTGCGATATTAGAATTAAAATAACCAAATTTTTCATAAAAATAACCTTTAACCTGGGTCTTAGCACGTTTTGCTAACACTTGGCCATAAATACGCACGTGTGTCAACTTCAATGTCTGATGATGTTAAAACGCAATCTAAATGATTTTTTACGTCAACACATCAGCCACCAAAGAACAGTCCAAACAGTGGCCAAAGTCTTTTTATTGGTCAACAAGATCATGGCTACAATATTTTGGATGTGGATTAATCCACGTTGATTACCTTGCAAAGGGCAAGATTATTAATAACGAACGATTATGCCAACCTATTGGATTGTTTGAACAATGTTGTGAGAAAAACATCCGCATTTGGCGAAGAAAAGAATTCTGTTTAATCAAGACAATACGCGGACATCTATGTCGTCGTCACGGCAAAATCGCTTCTGCACCCATCATATTCGCCAGATTTAGCCCTCAGCGATTATTTCCTAAAATATGGGAAAATAGCTCGGCGGGAAAAAATTGCACTCAAACGATGAAGTGATTACAGAAACAAACGCTTATTTTGCGGAGCTGGAGAAATCATATTTTTTAGATAGGACGCAAGAGATAGAAAAACTCTGGACTAAGTTATTGACCTTTGAGGAGACTATGTTGAACTCAGATACTCAGGTTTACCAATAAAAAGGAACTTACAAGTTATTATAGAAGAATTGGTATACAATCAATGGCAGTAATTTGCAGGAGGAAGAAATATTGCTGTCAATAGATCGCCAAAACTCAACGAAGATTATTCGTAACTTAACGTAAAAAAAAGAGATGTTACGGAGATGGTATGGATTTACATGCTTCTAAAAGAAGTAAATCACGTACAATGATACATCTTGTAGAAAATATACAACATGCAAGTGTTTACTAAAATTTATAAATTAATATATCATTTTGTTTTAAACGCTATATTTTAAAATAATGTTAAGCATTAAATTATAACAATTTTTTTACTTATAGACCGAATATTCACCACAAAATTGCTGTAATTCCGTAGTCTAAGAGAACTTGCCTGCAGAACATGCATCAACAATCTAATTCTGCCATCGGAGCTACATAAATGAAGCACCTTTTCGAAAAGAGCGTCCAGCGCATCGCTTCTTAAATTTATCATAAGTCTTATGATATTGTTGACAATCGATGTCTACAAACGAAGCTATCGCTTACTGGAGTTAGAGGTAAGATACATGACCACTTGGAATTATATCTAATGGATCAGTTGCAAACTGTGAGGGCAGCCAACAATGGGGAATTCATCCATTAAATGCGGTTAAAATTAGAGGGGAGTGTATATATTGAAATTTGGTAAGTATTGGAGAAGCTGAAAAAATTACATGAAAGTATGAAAATGCATATTTTGAATTGTCATCATTAACAAATATACCAATCGTCATATGTCCACATATAAGTACACTCTGAATAAAAATATCATGAAGATAAATACCTGAATTGAGTAGTTAGGACGGCGAAGTAGTGGCTCTGCATTCTCAATATTTTTCGAACAGTTGTTATTTTTAATTTTTAATAATAATAATAATTTATTTCTAATTATAATCCAACTCCATTATTAATTTAATGGCTAATTAAGTTGTTAGGATCCTTGCGGCCCTCACAGATCATGATGCCAGGGATCCCTGCTCGCAATCGTAGAAGTGTTTTACAAATATTTCCAACATATTTTTAATCAAATCCTCTCATCGATATGTTTCTACGTCACCTTCCACAAATGTGCACTGATGAGCTGTTATACAGCGAAACGCGCATCTGTACATGGTGGTTAGGTGGTTTATTTCAATAATAATTAATTTTAAAATTGGGATTTGGCTATTACGTCTACTTGGGGTCAAATTTTGTCACACAGTGATCACTTTTATTTCACGGAAATGTACTGTACGATTTTCATGACGTGCAACAAAAATTCTCGACGGCAGTGTATATTCCACATCGAATTATATAACTTTGCCGCGGACGTGAAAAAACTTTTCACTTTTCTTAACGCTCCAGTTAGTGACAATAATCCACGTCGAAAGCATAATCTTATTATTTTACATATATTATGTCAGAAGTTCATGTAGTACATAGCTACGGAATACGTTAACAAAATAAGCTAATCCTTCATTAGTCGGTTAATTGAATTAAAGCAATAATCTCATTACATGTACCTCAATACTTACAACACATTTCACACGCAACGATTATAGTTATTCAACTTTTTTTTAAGAAAAAAAGAAGATGGTTTAGACACCTATTATCACTAGATAATTTAGCATTTGCTTGAAGTGTGTAACTTCTCCGGTTTGATGTAATAGAGGTTAATTGCTTAGCCAGATTGCAACGAGGCTTGCTTACAATTAGATGACAATATTGCGTTCTCTTCATGAGATCTTTTCGCAATATAAAGGTGGGAATATATAATTGTTCCAATTATGTTTTTTTTTTCCTTTGTAAATGTTAGGAAAGAACTTAACGACATCGTTTTGATACGCTTGCGTAGTTCATGGGAGGAAGAGTAAGCGTTTTTTTGTGAAATAATGTGAGATTAACTGCTGTTGATGTTGTTCTTTAGGTCTGAATATAATGCAAACCAACCAAAAAATATTCCAACGATGGCATTTTTTATTTTTCTGTTAACTGAAAGTTATCCTTTAGAAATATAGGCGTTCTAGTATTTACCATAACATAACAGAAACAGATACTTAGTTGCCAACATTTCCTTCCTTAATTTGACGAGAATCTGAAAATCTGCTGAAAATCTCTGTTCCTTAAGCCTAGAAAACGGAAAAAAGTCGCCGAAAATAAGATCTGGGTAGTTAGGCTGGGTAGTTTTTATTTTGTGAATATTTGACATGACGAACACCGAAGCGTGAGATATGGTTGCCTTGGTGAGACAAAGCTTTCTTTTTGTCAAATGCGGCGATTTTCCCGCAATTCCTGCCTTCAGCTTGCACGTTGTTGTACCTATCTCGTTTTTTAAAATAGTCAATTAACATGTCTCTTTTGCAGCCGATTCACCATTTGCAGTCCACTGTTTCGATTATGTCTTAGCTTCAGGGCTACACTTGTGTATCGAAGCTTAATCTACAGTTATTAATCGACGCCAAAACTCTGAATTGTTTCGCTTAAATTGTTCCAGCAGTTCGCCTTTTCACGCTCAAATCTTCAGCCAATATCTGGCAAACATGTTCTGTTGGGATGCTCACAGGCTTTGCTATTTCTCAAATAATAATTAATTCGACGGTCATCTAGTACCGTTTGGTGAATTTTTCCGATGTTATAGGTAGCGGATACAGTTCTTGGCCATCCTGAACTCTCGAGACGACCACGTGTTTTTGATGCCAACCTTGCACAGCATTTAGAACTAAACATATTCCAGGTTCGGATCATCTCATGGTTAAACGAAACCTCGACGTTTCGCCCACAATCATATGTGGTTTCTTCGGGAGAGGGAAAGGGGTGTCATCTGGGTTAGTTTTTTAGACTTATGGAAGACGTATTTAGATATACACTGCCGTTCAGTGAAGTTCGGTCATACAATAAAAATCTATTAT
>LR736862.1:7270179-7314605 GCA_902654985.2 Oryctes borbonicus
CCAAGACCCGAAGGTGAGCCAATTATAAATCATGACCTACTAGCAGCTCTTGCAAATTTAACACCGGGTGCTTCACATGAGTTGCATCCACCTTCGCCTGGTCAACCCAGCATAGTCGTTCACACAGCGCTAGGTATGAATAATAATACTGCTAAACCGAGAATTATGCACACTACTTGTCCAGATCGCGCGTAATCAAATGCTATCTCTTCACGGAGATTCAATATGTTCCATTGCTGTGTTTCGTTATATGTAATGATAAAAGAAAATTATATACTGTCGAATGCTATAATATAAATGTTTTGAAATATTTGGCATTTGCGATTAATGAAAACTGTGTAAATAAGAACGTTAAATTATGAAATAAACTAACACAAATTATTAAATTAAATAATTATACATATAAAACGAAATATTATATATTTTTGAAATTATTCGGGTTACAATATTGAAGTACGATTTAAACATTATACACATGTGTATTGATATTTTTTTACATTTTCTATTTTTATTCTCTCAACTGCTAAAGGCTTCTTGTAAATTTTAATTTTGTACCAGAATATTTTTATTAATAAGTAATTTACGTGTGAAACATTTTATTATCTAAACTACATTTTTAATAAATAATGAATGAAAAAAGATTATACATAACTTCAATATGGTGACGGAGATATTTATCATATTTTTAAAGTAATGTACAAGGGTACAAACACCAGTTGTTTTAAAAAATAGAATATCTAAAATTATAAAAATGTATACGGCAGCTATTGTATTTGACAAATGTTTTATGTTATACTAATTTATTTCGGGTGAGCCAGTAGAATACTGCGCTTGTTTTTTTTATTATTATTAAGAAAATGTAATGGACGTTTATTTTTGAAATACTGTAACTTCATGTTCTTTTTTTTTATAAATAAAAATTAAATCTTTAAAGCCGTCCAAAACAAAAATAAAATGATCCGAATATTGTTAAATGTCATACCCCTATTTTAATTTTAACACTAAATATTTTATATAGCTGTTTGTAATAGCTTAATAAAAAGCCAATAAAACGATGTTAATATTTGGAAAACTATATATAGCGGGTGTTCATTCGAAAACTTCCCACCCTAAATTTCTGGAAATCTGTAAATTTATGAAAAATTTCCTGAAACACGGGGGACAACTTTTTATGCATAAATTGATTCACCCACTGTAACCCGCTGCCCCCTGGAGCTATCCTCTTAAAAATCTTAATTGGAAAGGGGTATCGAGTAACACTTCATTTTAATGGCCTTTCGAAACAGTACATTTTGGCGTTTAGTTTTTTGTAATCGATCGATTCGTTTTGTTTTTTTTTTATTTTTATTTTGTTTTGTTTGTTTTAGGTTTAAATACTTGTTTCAAAGTTATTTAAGAAGTCAAATATTTTTTTTGCAGAAAGAATCAATTCAATAATTGTACAAAATGTTGTCGTCGGTTTTTCGCTAAACAACGGTATAGCTGTTGTTCAAAACTGCGGCGTACATTTTCAAAAACATTTACTTGAATTCCACGACGATTGGAGTAATCCTCTGACGAAGTTCTTCCAAATGTTAAGGTTTAAGGAAAAAAGTCTAGTGACGTCAAATTAGGCGATCTGGCTGGCGATTCTATAGATCCTCTTCATCCTATCCATTTATTTGGAAATACATTATCTAACCACTGCCGTACTGGAAGAAGATAGAGGAGGAGCTCCATCTTGTTAAAAATGTCCAAAAATCCATTTCCATCACTATCTAGTTGATTTTCGAGAGCGTCAATAATTAGTAGATTGATAGTATTTTCCAACATATCCACTGAAAAACAATAGACCGATCACTTGGTCCCCTAAGATGCTTGGCCGTACATTAATTTTTTTTAGGATACCGGGTGTGTCCTTCTACATACCGATGATTGTTGTCGTTACTCCAATATCTGCAGTTTTGTTTATTCACGAATCCAAGTAAATAAAAAGTACATTCATCACTAAAGCAGATATCTCTTACAAATGCATTGTTATTATTATTCAGAGGGGAGAGAGTAAAGATGGAATTTTATGAACAGAACTCAAGGAAATTCCAGTTGCCCCAGAACTCTGGAGTAATGAAGTATTAGGATTTATGCCGAAATGACCCAACATTTCCACTTGGGCGGCTTCATTCAAAACTTTCGGCTACTTATGTTTTACATTTGCAACAGATCCAATCTGAGTAAATTTGTCAAAAAGATTTAGGACATACCTATGAGATGTGATCTTATCCGGATGCCTTTCGTTAAATGTTGCGGTATTTCGTCCAGCACATTGATTTTCACCCCCGTAAATTGAAATTTTCTTGCAAACCGTAAACCATTATTATTATTTTACTTAAATAACTTTGGACTGATAGCACTAAATAACAATTTATACTAAAGTAAGACGATGTATTTCCAAACGAGGAGCGCTGTAACAAAAACTGATGTATCCGCTTTTTATGCTATTGCCTGTTTTTCGTTTATACCATTACCTTAATGTTCTGTAAAAAAAATGAATTAACGAACGCAAAATCGGCATAAAAACGTACCTAAAATAGACATTTTTATTTACTAAATAACTAGGAAACAGGATGACAAATGTTCTGCATTAAACATAATTTAAAATTTCAATAACCATAAGGTTATTTATTTTCATTATTTTTGTTCCGATACCCCTTTCAGGGGGATAAAATGGGCGAGTCAATTTTTGCATAAAAAAATGTCCCCCTCGATAGTACTTCTTACGCGTTTCAGGAAATTTTTCGTAAATTTCCAGAAGAATTTGGGGTGGGAAATTTTCAAGTGAACACCCGGAATGTATACGTTAGCTATTTCTTGTACATTACTTTACATCTTTATTCATAAAGCAATCACATACTAGTTAGCAAATCGTTTCAAATTGATCAAATGCAATGCAAATGTGATTTTTGTGAGAATAGAGATTGCATCACGAAACTCAAAAATATAGAAAAGGGGGCGCGTAATAATAATTGTATTTTTTTTTAATTGATAATTAAAAAAAAAATTGAATGATATTTCTTCTAGAACTCAAAATTGTATTCCGACGCGTATCCCCTTTAATAAAACCACAAAATATTAAAAAAAAAAGCAGAAGCTAAAAAGTATGTTATATTCATGTAAGTCCCCCATTGTACCTACAATTTAACATTTATGTCATAAATTCTGATGTCTATGTGATCTTTGAGGTGTTATCCAAGAGGAGAAAAATCTGTATTTTAAAATTGAATGTCATCATATCAATGTTTCAACGTCAAGTTCTAATCGTGTCGTGAAATTTTTTGAAGATTGAAATCGAACCCCCAAAATTTATAACTAATTATATATACATACCGATGTACTTGTCTTATATAGCTCTCTTTCCTTCTCTCTTTATATTATCTATAATCTTTTTTTCTCCATGTATTCTGAATTTTACAAAAGTTGGAGGTGCTTTTTTAGGGTAATAAATTATATATTAAGTATGCAATGCTTTAATTTCGATGTCTTCCATTCATGGTTGACATCGAATCGGAAGTATGCGGTTAAGCTTTAGTAATTAGTCGATTTATTAACCTTAGGTTTTTTCCTTAATTGGAAAGATTGCCAATCGAGTGATAAAAATAAATTTATAGAAACTCCTATCTATTAATAACGTATGACAACGATCTGAACAAGAATTTTTTGACCGTTTTGACATATCTTAGAATGTTAGACGTATTGTTAAGTAGGATAAGAACTGCTCCAAAGTAGCAAGGATTAGGTGATAGACGAGAGAAGGTCTTGGTGAAGATGATCAAAAAATCGGCGTGGCACGTTCTTTTTCTTGCGTCCTTTTCTATTTCACGTAGTTGTGTATAATAATTGTAATTTCAATTTGATAATTGAATTTATGTGATCAGTGCTTTGGTAATTCGAAACCGGTAATTTTTTTGATGTGAACGTATTAGAAATAAAGAAAAATCTATTTGCTATAATGTTCCAGAAATGTTCAAAATCTTCAGTGGAAAGTTTATATTTTCTCTTGTTGCAGAGCATTTATTAATTGCGTGTTTTAGATTCCATCGGCCACAATCCATCTACACACATTAGCGAGATAGTAATTTGTATTTGATTGATGAACTGATTCTCAGAAAATATCGATATATTCTGTGGTTTACCTCAAGGAGGTCCTTTTTCTCTATTTATACAAGAAATCTTCCCAATGTCACAAGCTCCCTTGGAATGTGCGAAGAAGACTAAGACTTGTATATTGATTCTTCGCTCCGCTTCTGTTAAGAACATCCCCAAATTCCATCAAAGTTTGATGAAATAATGGCGCGCAGCAAATTGATATAAAGTGTTCAATCGCAAGGTTATATGTGCGGGACCTTGTGTACGATAGAATTTTATTTATCGCTTTGTTTCTACGTCATCTACGTTCTGTGCTGCGATAGTTGACATGGCGTTCAGATCTTAATGCCTTTATAGATCTCGCTTTGAAGAATGTATGGTAGATCGATTAAATAAAGAAAACCTAAAATGGATTAGTTAAACTTAAATTGGACGGCAGGAAGAAGCCCTCAATATACTTAATTGGTTCTGACTCGACAGTATTCTGTTGGTAGATTCGCAACACTCTATGCGCGTTCGGCTCAAGGGCTAGACTTTTAAGGCGACGATACTGCACAGAATGCGATGCCCTGAGGCTTATTATTTTTCAATCTTTTTATAGTTAAGATAGTGCTTGATATTTTTTACTTTGATGTAAATCCAAAGTAATTTATGCTTTGGAATCTCCGTTCTCTGTGACCGATGGTTAATACTCTTCCCTGTTTTTCATTACATAATCTGCAATCTGTGAATGCTTTTCTACTGCGCCGTGAAAATTCTGTTAGGATAAACTTTTCACTATTAATTTGCCATTTCGCGCTGATCAGTAACGTAATTCTGTATTATGCTCGTTATCTTGCCAATAATAAATTCACTACGTTTTATGGAAATTAAACTATTTTTTTTTTTTTTTAGAAGCAAATGGATTTTTTATATTTCTAATATTCTTAATAGTAGGTAATCGAGATTTTTCAGTATATTTAAATTTATTTTTAATAGCGTCATTTAGGGAAATGTAATAAAATACTTTTAAAAAATAAAAGAAAATATAAAGAACTGATAAACTATCCAACAATAAAATAAAAAATAAGCTGTACATTTCTTACCCTAAATTGCTTTCATTTACATAATACCTATATGTATGGAAAACAATATTATTTGTATAATTCGTTAAGCTATCCTCATATTGTATATATTAATATTTCTATATAGTATTTCTTCTTGCATTGGTTAGTGATTAATACAAATGTTATTCGTATTTTCTTTCGATATCATTTCTGTGTATGTACATTTCTGGATATTTATAAGTGAGACACTATTAAATTTATTTTAAAATAACTGTAACGAAGAAGTTTTTACCATAACAGTTACCCTTTTATACTTACCACAAATAGCGATATTTTAATGGAAAAATCGGTTTTGTTCACTCGTTTCACATCCTACGGTTATTCTAAAATAAACAATTGTAAACACGTAATAATTAAACGGAAACTAAAATGGTGCGATATTCATCATTGTTGTTCACTATTATACTTTTTATATATGTAATATATATTTGCAAGAACTTATTTATATTGTGTTGTTAACTGTGTTATTTATATATATTTTAATATACTTGTTAATCATGTAATAAAAAAAAACTGCGTTTTATTTACTTTTCGAATAAAAAATGTTATGAGTCGAATATTTGATTGACCCCCGTAACTCGATCAGTTTCTGTTGCCTCTTGCACTAATGGATCAGATCGTCGGATCAAGGGTGAATGTGACTTAATCAAACGGACGTTGTGCGGATGGAATTCAATAGAGGTTCAGTGGAACGCTTGATAATAAGAATTGGTAACACGTGTAATGTTGAAAAATTGATTTTTTTTTATTTTCTGACGTAATCAGATCCAATGAATTAAGTCATATTCCAAGACACTAGTAAGCAGCTTGCAAGGGAACACTGGCAACACCTGAATTCAGATATCGATGAAACTAGAGGCCGAAATTATTGTAAAAAAATGTAATTCTTTTAGCGCTTGAATCTCCTGATTTCGGTACGCAGCGCCCTGTAAGTTGGCACGATTTTTAAGTTTTTGTAAATATTTCGGAAACTATCTTGTTTAAAAGATAATTTGAAGTATATTACATAGTCAAAGATAACGCAAATTATTTTGGGGGAAAAAACAACGGGGAACCGAAGCATCCTAAACTACTTGTATTTTTAAATATGAAGATAATTAAAGTGCTTTACGTAGATGACGCAAATTATTTTCTGTTAAAATAAATATCGGGCGGACGAAGTATCCGATACCCCCATATTTTTTTTAATTTTTAAAAAATATTAAGATGATTTGAAGTATATTACATAGTTAAAGATGACGCAACTTATTTTAGGAAAAAATAAATAACGGGGAGTCGGGGTATCCTATACCCCCCATATTTTTTTGTTTTGTTTTAAATATTTTGATAATTCGTAATGTTGAAGTATAGTACTTCGTCAAGGAGTTGGGGGTATTCTTTACCCCCCCCCCCCCCATTTTTATATATTCAAATAATTATCAAGGTTGATGCAATTATTTTCGGAAAAAATATACAATTGCCGGTCGGGGTATTCTATGTCCCCATTTTTTTTTATACTAAGATAATACTAAAATAACTAAAAAATAAACCACCTCCCATGTTTTTAAAGTTTTTGACATATATTAAGATAGTTTGAAGTATATTACTATTTTCTACAAAAATAAATAACGGGGGGCGCGAGGTATCCTATACTCCCCATATTTTTTATTTTTTTCTTAATTCAGATAATTCAAGTATATTAAATAGTCGCAAGGATAAATTATTTTCGAAAAAAAAAACGGGGAACTAAGGTTCCTTTGCTAGTTGTTGAACGCCTTTCGTACAATTAGTCCTGAATTTATGGCACTTGCTTTTTGAGAAACGCAGACATGATGGTAGAAGGTACGCAAGGATAATAAATAAATTGTTAAATAACGCATCTCAGGATTTATTAATATATATGTTTTGTTATATTTTATAATGTTTAATGACAATACGTATATACAATTTCACTATGATGCTAGCCTACCAATATCACATACATTTATAAAACATACGGAAATATAGATATATATACTTTGGAATGCACAATAGTGCAGTTGCTTTTTTTTTCACTTTTAATAATAGTAATAATATTGTCTACGGATCGCCTGTGCAACTTTCCCGAAATTAAATTGAAAATATTTGATTTTAAGATCATATTGTAATACAATAACACACAAAAATCTATTACAATTACATCACGTCATCCTACGACTTCCTATGCAGATCGACTTTCATATCACCACATAATTTTCTTCGTTTCAGTTATGTACATATTGTACATACAATTACAGTCAGAGCCAATATCATACAGAAGCTATCGAAGTAGATTGCACGGAAGAAAATTGCATCGAAACTAATGCCAATTTACAGGTTGTCTCAAAAAATGTATGTATGTAAATAATTCCAAAAAATAATATAATTACTTTTTGGTTTAGTATTGTAAGAAATTGCAAAATATTAATTTAATTTAAATACGGAAAAATATAAAATTATAAACATGTCCAGCAACGTAAATAGTTCGAAATTTCAATTTGTTATAAGTATCTCTTATAGAGTAACAGAAATATTATTCAGTTCATTTTCTGTTCCATGCATGGTTAATACGAAACAACCTGTATGAAATTTTTTCAGCGGCATCTAAACAAAAATAAAGTTTTTCCATATTTTGCAACAGGCAATGAAGTTTGTTTTATACTTATTTTCGTATGTATTGCTTTACTTAAAAAATAAAGGTAAGCGTTACCAAAAAAGGTATATTATTAAAAGTAAATATCTTAAAAATTACAAATTAGACTTAAACAAATAAATAACATTAATTATAAAAAGGATATCTTACATTTTCACTTATCTTTCGTATTTCATTTGAAATAAATAGTTATAAATATTAGCATTGCATGTCAATACTTTAATCAATATCTTTAACAAATTGATATAATATAAATATGATGCTCTTTTTAATATAATAAAAAAAAATAATAAAACAATTAATAAAAAATTAGTAGGTAATTCAATCAACAAGCTTAATATCATAAATCTTTCATTTGTAATACTAACTTTTTAATACTACACAGCTACGTTAATAATTTTTTTTTTTACGTTTGAAAAAATTAATTTTTACACACAAAGAATTATTTTTTTTGAAAGAAATTCTTTTCTTCTTTCAGTTTGAATATTACACAACATACAGGTATCGCTCAAATTTGTTAAAGTTGAAGTAATTATTTTTTGCAAAGTTCAGTTAAAATGTTTTCCTCCTTATTCTCTTTAATTAACGAATTGAAACAAATATCATGCGGTTGCTATTAAAAAACGACTACAGCGGTAGATGTCATTTTAAAAACAATTAAAATCCTAAAATTATATTTGATGTAACATGCGAAAAAAAATTATTTCAATTTTAACATATTTATCTTCATTACGACACAGGTTACGAGAACGTGATTCATAACCAGCCAAAAATTGAAATCATTCGATGATTTGAAAAAGAAACAAGTGACAATTGATTTAACTGTAACACGTTAAGTTTATGTAATGGCAAGTGTTTATTTGGATTATAGCGTATTGTAATACAGCATGTTTATTTTGACAGCTGACATCTGTTGACGCATGCGCATAAAAACCAAGAGTAACAATAAATACTAAAACGTATCTAAAAATATTTTAATCTACACTTGTTACATAAATAATTTGATTCCAAAACATTAGCAATTTATAATTGACCATTTACGTAGTGTTTTTTTTTTAATTTATGACAGATGACAGCTGTCAAAATCAATTTCACAATGAAGAGGCTGTCATGTATTCAATAGTCACTTGATTTTTCCGAGTTTAAAATTTCTCCTCACAATTATATTTTCTTACTTTCCTATTTATTTTCTTCTTTCTAAGTATAAACATATAGCAAAGGTATCGACTAATTACATTGATTTCTCTTCTAATATTCTTTGACTAAAAGGACACCGTTACACTTTACCTGCTCATAAGATATTTCTCTTTGGGAAATCTATTTTTATGCAGCTTACGTTCTCTAAATAACATCAAGAGTGTGTGTATGTCTTTTTTAATTACTTCATATCTAGATTACGGAGAATTTCAGATTGGGGCCTTATCTCTATAAGTATTTGGTATTTATTTGTCGGATTTTAGAACTGAGTAGCAAATCTGGCACACCCTAACCGGCTTTAGGATGCGCAATCTCGAGATCTCACTCTCGAACCTGCTGCATTTCGAGCAGAATACCTGACCACAGTTCCTGCAATGATGTTTCCGTTCGTAGATCGTGAAACGGATCTTGCAGCCTGCGCAGAAGTCCGCTCCTTCGTCTTTTAACCAATGGTCGGCAGCGCGGCCCGGGACTTCGCAAACACTCCACGAAAATACGCGCCCTCTAGCGTCGCCAACGTAAACTGTACGATGATCTCTAAGCAACACGAAAATAATTTATAATAACTTTTTTCTGAGGAAATAAAGTATTGAATGTTCTTACTTCGAAACGGCCAGTGCTGTAATAGACGCTGGTTCCGCGTTGTCTTTCCTATCATAAGCTGTGTGCATCGTTAATTTGCTTTTAAATACTAATTGTCGTTGCCATTTAAATCCTAGAAAAAAAATGGATTATGTAGAAACACGTGATAATATTTTAGAATTAATATTTACCAGGCCTTAGCGAATTTTGAGAGTGTAAGGTACGTTTTCTTGCATCCGGTATGATCACGAAGGAATCCGTCAAACTTGTATCACTTTTGCTTGTTCTCATTCCCGCATTATCATCAACTTCCAGGCTTTCGTTATCTGCACTACTCCCACCTGAAAACGGATGAATTAAAACAGTTACAATTGAATGTAGTCAAATTATATGCTGCTTGCAGTATCTAAATGCAAATACCTTCGCTTTTTCTAAAACCACCGTGAACTCTCGATCTTCTTCTACGAACAGCTACAACGGGTGGAGATTCGTCAGTATCGCTACAGGTTTCCTTCTCATCTTGCTGCTCGCTCCTCCATTCCTTAGAACTACCTTCACCAGATCTTTGTCTGTCCATAGAACCTCTTCTGGTTGTATTATCTTCGGATAAACTGCTCTCTGATCCCGACTTGATAAGACTTCCAGCACTCTCATTGGAGATATTAACTTGCTTGACTAGCCTGTTGTGAATCGATAATGGTTTGACAATGGGTTCGGCAGGTTTTGTAAACGGCTCTTCTTTGATTGATTGACAAAGTCCGTCTTTTTCTTCGGCTGGCACTTGGACATATTCGATAGACCACATCTGTAGGAATATTTTTAGCTTCGTGACGTTTGTTAAATGTTGTGTATGCGGTACAAACTTACCCTGGTAACTCCATCGGTCGATCCCGTCATTATAACGTTGCTGGCGTCCCATTCATGGGTTTGCGAGAAAGCTACGCATAGAATCTGTTGCATGCGATCGGCTCTTCCTACGCAAGTATTGACGCTGGCTAGTTCATCACCGTTAATGCTCCATAAATGTAACCAGGTGGCAGCACAAGTCGCGATGTCTCCCTGGGATTATACATAAACAAAAATAGTAGATAAAATGCAATAATTATAAATGAGAAAGAAGTGAGGTCCTACGTAACCTGCTAGTGGTATACCAGAATTTGGCTGAATAAATTTGCTTACGGTTAAATCATTTACGGCAACTGCCGCAACGGGTCCTGCATGTCCTCTAAGTTGTCGTACAAATACACCTCTGGACAAATCCCAAATAACGGCGGTGCAATCTCTGGAGCCGGAAACTATAACATTGTAGGCTGTACTCGCTGCTAAACAAGTTACTGCTTCCGTATGCGCGTAGAGACTGTGTTTGATGTTCAATTGTTTCTTACGAGGTTCAAACTCCCACACGGTTACCACCTAGAAGTAATAAAGGAAATTTTGATATACTTATTTTTATAATCGCGAGGAAATATTTCTCACCGAACTAGTTCCTGCTGTCACTATTAATTTAGCCGATGGACATACACATGCTACGATCTCTCCGCTATTTTGAACAACCGTTTCACACACGAAAATCGCTTTATCACTATCATAATTTCCAACTCTTAACGAGTGATCGGCAAATCCCCAAGCCACATATTTATTATACGATGGTGGAACTAGCACTTTATTCTGTTCAACAGCCAGGACGACCTTATCGTGGTGTAAGATTTGTCCGACGGGGGTTTTTACTTCTGCAATCAGTTTATTATCTGAAATCCATCGAAATAATAATGAGATAGTTAAATTTACCTCTTATAGGCTGAAGTGATGGTCTCAGATTGTCTAGATGATGGAAAAATAATCGTTCAGGTTGAGGTAATGTAAATACTTGTACTAGTGAGCCCGTATCGATTACAGACGTTCTATTATTGTTGTTACCCATCTTCTTCGAAGGGTGGGGCTTCTTAAAAAGCTGTTTGGGAATCTGTCCGAAGTTATTGATAAAGCCTATAGTTGCATTCTTTTTCAACGGATCTTCGATGCTAAAATTTATAAACACTATAAATGCAATTTTTATCGTTAAAAAAGGAAGTTTCTTACTTATATATATCAACGTTCCCTTCATAGAACAAATGATGAAACACATTTACCGACTCTATGGCAGGCGGTCCTTGTTGCTTGTAACCAAATACTAAATCGATCCAGTGGTGCAGATTTTGCGAGACAAAGTCACACTCCAAAGCATTACGATGCATGCGAATGAATTCCCTGGGGTCTTGCTTTGCCCAAGGAGGTAACACGACGTCCCCTAAGGATACACCGCTCTGTTTTGAACCTGTACACGTAAGGAATTAAATGTATAAAGGATGTCCCAAAACTTGGCGTAATTTTTTCGATAGATGTACGTGATTTGTTTAGCGAATAGTTCATCTGTTCTTTTGTTATAAGATGAAATTAATGAATATATTGGCTTACATCAACGAATACCGAAAAATCGATTTTTTTTCTCGATTTTACCGATGTAATTAGACTTAATTAATCAAATAAACATTTAAAGGCACCGTTTGCGAAGGCTTTGTGATATAGCAAGTAGCGCATTCGTTCGGCACAAGTGAGTCGTAGGTTCAAATCCTATTGGTGTCTTGAGATTTTTATTTCATTAAGTTTAATTACATATTAATTAGGTAAACATCTCGTTACCTAAATCGAATTGATTTGCATTCAATAAGAATTCCGGTAAATAAAAAAATTCCGGTATCAGCTCCTTCACATCAGCCATATTGTGTTTCGAAGCAGACAGCCACGCCTCCTTCACGGAATGGAACATCCTGTCGGCTAGATCGAAATGACCGCCTTGTAGCCGCAAGAAATGTTGCGTGAACGGCTCTAAACGGACCAAATACGAACAAACTATCATGGCGCTAGAATAATGGGTGCCGTAGTGATAAGGCGGGGTCTCACCGTGCGGATCATCCCACTCCTATAACCAAATAAGGTATTAGTACGTTATTACCGAACGCTAATTACTATAACGCTTATTATGGTTACCTTAAATCTCTTCTTGAATTGCTCCAATCTCTCGGGACTTTGCGCGCCCATCGGTTTCGTGAAATCTCTAAAAGTACTAGGGTCGCAAAGGTCGAGTTCTTCGCTATCGTAGTCGGCTAGAATCCAAGGAAACACGGGGTATTGCATGAGATCGTTATACGAGCGTCCGGCTAGGGTGTTCAAGTGCATTAGGTATTGGAAATTCGAAATTTCGCCACGCTAGAAAAAAAAATAAAATGTTAAAACGAGGTGACTAGATAAAGATATAAATCGGTTTAGCAGAATAGAAATGTAACCTTACCACCCATCTCTGTGTAACACTAGTTTCGCCAATCAAATTCGACAGTAAACCAGTTGCTTGTTCAACATTTGCTGTTCTTTTCTGTCCAGCTACAGATTGCTGGGCGCTATCCGCAATACCTGTAGCGGTGGCCATGAAGCGTTGATACACTTTGTTTCGTACCTTCCTCGGAAACGCCAATAGATAATTACGACCATCACCAGAAAATACCTCCAAAGCCATTGGTTGGAGTAAATATCTCCTTTTATGAACTTCCCTACAATTAAATAAAACGAGTAGTTGAAAAATTATCAAGAAACCCGAAATTCGAGTCCTGTAACTCACCTTATATCTTCGTAGCTAAATTTAGAACATTGTCGCATGGCTCGCGAACGTCGAGGAGATCCTGGGTTAGGTAAAATAGGCTCGTAACCGTGAGGTGGGACACTATCGATGTCTCTTATTTCTCTATTTTTTAGGAGAGTAAATCCATCAACTACATAGCAATGTTCCTGTCCGAAAAGTAGCAACCCTTCGGTGGTATCTAGGCCTTGGATTCTAGCACATCTAAACATGGAAGTAATCTACAACAAAGATTAATTAACAATCAAATGAATGCTAGAAATTATTTTTACTTTTTCATTCTCTTCAAGTAGTCGCAGAAGAGTTTGATTGTCAGGGGGTGGTTGCTGTTCTTCTTCTGTTTCGTTCTCTTCCTGCTGGTCATCGTTGGGGTCCGATTTCAGTCTTGCTAATGGAGGTAACGGTGCGAGAGGCATCGGGCTGGTTTCTTCACAGATGCTATCTGCTCTTTCGGGCTCTGCTAGGCCGCTGACGCCGTTACAACGACGTAGTTGCAGAGCTTGGTAGTATTCTTTACTATGGTGACTTGTAGCTACCTGTTAATTATACAAATATTGTAAATAAAATTAGTTATTAACAAAATTAAAAAGAAATACCTTATATTTCAATATCCCTTTCTCAACTTCAGGCCGATATGGGTAATGTAAATAAAATAAATCGTTTTTCATCGTCTTCTTCCGCATCCTGTGAGGACCTTCCGTCATATCTAACATCCATTTATCCAAGTTACAAGGTTTCGGAGGACCCCATAATCCCCTCTCTCTGGTCAACTCCGTCTCGGTTTGTAACCATTCTTGATGTACGTAGCGTTGTGTATGCTGCATTGTGTTTTGATGTTGATTTCGTCGCATTTCAGCCAACTCTCTAGGATGAGAAACGAAATTTTACCAAAATAATTACCCTCGCGACGGTAAAATGACAACCTGGTTTAGACAACGGGGGTTTAGGTAGCCCGTCCAAGATCTCGCGAAATTCGACTATTGGCAAAAGGGGCGGAGCTATAATCGCCCATTTATGCACAGAGTGACTCACCATATTCATGAGATATTAGTCGTGCCGTAAATAAAAAAAAGAGATGAAATTTAAATCCGTCACTGTAAGGAAAGGCGATCAATATTTTGACAGGACAAGGCAGAATTGCGGGTTTCCTGCGAACTAAAATGCTGGTCTGGGATAGGATATAGGGGCAAAACTACTTAAAAGCTTTAGATGATAATAAACTTACTTAATCAAGTTTATATGATTCAAAATCCACGTCAATGTCTGCCGCTTGCTCATCCTAACGCGCACACGCGTCATATCATCTTTCCTCACCTTGGTCCTGCTCGCTAACCTTGTCAAACCACCTGTAACTTTATGTATTTTAGACTGGATTTGATTATGAAGTTCCCATGGTACTCGGTAGGTGGCCTTTCTTTCGCCTTCGATATAATTCGCCCATAATTTAGCCGCGGCTTCGTAAACCTGTTCTCTCACCGCTATTAAATCGGGTGCTTTGGAGTGAAGTGCTGGTGGTACCAGGGTTATTTTGAAAACTTCTTCGATGGCAGGTTTCTTGCAAACGTAGAGTTCTTCCCATACCCTTAATGAGGCGCCTGCCATTAAATTGCGACCTTGATGTTTGTTAAGTTGTTCGTCTCTTGATTCTAAATCACTACCGGGGTTTACGTGCCACATGGTTCGCATATTGGTGTCCAGCATTATTTTCATATCGGCTTTTAGTTGAAGGAGGCAATAGGTCAAGCAACCGATGAAATCTAGTTCGTGGTTACCTGCACCGAACACTATTAATCTGTAAAAATAAGAAATTAATATTGAATGTGTTAGTTTTACAATTAATACTAATTTATGAATTGCAAAACGCGGCATATTCATGCACAATGCTTGATTCATCAATAAATTACGAAGACTAAACATAATTCGAAACATTGTCCGTACGCCGCTCCCTACCATCGTAGGTACAGTATTTATGCAATTCATGTTAGAAATCGAAATTTACTGATTTATACTTTATTTGGTTTTATATCTTGCGCGCCACTGTAGGTTACACGTAGTACTGCTGTGGATATAGGTTTATTAACAGAATTATCTCAGGTGTCCTTGTGGTGAATTTGGTCAATTGATCCGAGACACTCTGTAAATTTTTATACCATAAAGATTTTATCTAACTTACCTGTTTGTTGTTAGCTTATGTAGCGCCTCCAAAACCGACATTTGATCCGCGATCGTCTCAGTAGGCCTAGACAACAGGAACAAGATGCTCCTATTTAAACAATGGTACAAACATTCTAACGAAAAATTTCCCGATCTCCTTTTAGCTTGCCCGATCAATTTCACGATAAAATCGAACACTTCATGCGGATCTTTCGTCAGCGAACCTTGCCACAACTTATCAACAATCCTGGCGGTCAGATAGAAAACGTTTGGCGCTACGTGCTGGACATGCGCGTTAGCTAGCGGAACTATCGGAATAGCAGCTTGGTCCCCGACCAGCATATCTGCAGCTAGAAGATGATCCATCAGTGTTACCAAGACCTCGGTTTGATAGCAAGTCTGTTGAGTTGTGGTGGAGTTTTCGGGACAAGCGTCTAGAACCAAGTCTATTACCGGTGAAGATTTTCCAGTTACGGATAAGCTTAAGGAGTCGACTACTATAACGCGGATGAAATCTATAATTGACTGTCGGGCTGGGTGCGATGTTAGGGAGTATTCTTCGATCGGTGACCGTGGTATCATTATCATGTTCTCAGTTTCTTCTGCGGGTGTAGAGGCTCCGCTGCTTTCAGCGCTCTCACTCGAATTAATCGGTGGAGGGAATAGAGCACTCGCTAGAGCTCCAAGTACCTCGGCCGACATGAAAATCGGCATAAATTCCGGTAAGTTGTGATATAATTGGAACAACACCTATTGCAAGAATATATTTTAGTATCCCTGATTCAATGTATGTTCGCAAGGAAAATGATACCTGTATTATAGAGATAGCATGATTCTTCAGCCAATCTGGTAATAAATTTTGATCGCAATGGATCATAGCCCTCGCCATCGATAGCAAAACCACTACGGCTTCGGAACAGAAATTAATTCGCGGTGTAACGCTGCTTACAGGCTGATTATTTACTGTGGCACCCCATAAAAATGCCCAAACCGTATCTAAGTCGAATTTAGTTTCTCCTGGTAGTAATTTAACCGGTTGACCCATCATTAAGGCCGTTAACAAAAAGTAAATTTCGGAAACTTCCAAGTGAGATGGTAGTAGCCAACCGAGATGTTGAAAACCGGGTATATTTAGGCCTTCCGATTTAAGATCGCTTCCGGAAGAGCTGTTGACAGGACATCCTAGAACAACGGCCATCTTGTTGTGAGTCACTTGTTCGGTGTGACGTAACCAACCACCGTTACAAGTGCCTTCTCTGAATCTGTGGATCAAAATGATAGGTTTGCACGAATATTTATATACTTTGGATGTAATAGTGTTTTTTTTTTTTGTTATTAAAAATGTACTATTTTGAGAGAAGAAAGCTTTGAAAGGTCCTGAAAATTGCCAGCGATTGATGTGACGTCATTTGGCTGTGCTACCTATTTTGTGCTTACTAGGATTAGCACATTTGACATTTGTTGTAGCAAATAAATTATCAATGTTGATCATTTTGGGCCGAATGACGTCACAGAAAGGTTGGCTTAGAACCAACGAAATGACGGATTGTATTTTCAGTGTTTGTAAAATACAAATAATGAGGTAATATCAACCTGTTATATAAGATACTTTATTGCATGTGCATTATACTTAAAAAGTGCGTTTTTCCTTATTATTATACACACCTTGTCATTAATGTTTGATTAGAACAGATGACCACCAATAATCTTAGACCCCATATCACTGTTGTTGAATGCAAATGCGGTTGCATAAACAACAAAATCCAATCGAAACCCAACGTTCGCGTAACCTCATCGCACACCGTGACATTTACACAATTCCTACTGGTGAATAGAAGAGAATGCATCAGCGACAAGCAGCGATTTCTCAACAAGATATGCTCGCCTTCGCCCTCTTTTTCCAGATCGCCTTCGCATAAATTGATGTTCTTCTCGGATGGTAGTGTAGAGACCGGTAATGTAGCGGCGATAAACTGTCCGAACCATAGGAGGTCGGCCTGTTTAGGTTGCCCGCCTAATAGAACGGATAGCAAGGAGAATAAGACCTGTCGCGTACCGTGATGTCGAATTTCCGGCGTGATATGAAGCAATTTCGTTACTAATTGCAGATCGCGCATTATCCACGTGTTGTTCCTTTTCTCGCTGGACTCGGCGGCTAATTCGTAAAGATGTTCTAGGTGAGAACGGAGCAATTCTCCGGGAGCTTCGTGCCAAACATCAAGATCGCATAGGAGGTCCTAAACAAAGTATAATATTGCTTTAATGGCTCGTTCTACTTGAAATTATGTAAGTTTGGATACTATACTCACTTGAAATGCGGTTAAATTTGGTATGGCGGACGTCTCACGGCCACTATCAACCGTTCCAACTAAACTGAATGCTAAATGCAATATATGTGAGTTTAGTAAAGTGCGTTTCTTCCTTAACAGCATGGCTAGGGTTTGGTAACCGCGTCTCCTATCCATTTCGGCTTGTGCCGCCTTATTACTTCTTACTACGCAAACTAACGCTTTCACGCCTGCGTATAGACTCTCTACATCTTGCGCCATTGCAATTAAGCCTAATAGAACGGAACAACCTCCAACAGTATCAATCTAAACGAAAAAAAAATTAATGAAAAGCACATTGAAAATTTTCAAGCAATTTTTATAAAATCAGTATTAAAATACTTACTACAGAAGCAACTGGTCGCGGGCAAAACACTCGAACACCCAAATAACCGATAACAACGCCACCTAACGCCCGCGAAGGCCCTGATAGGTGTCCCGCTGAATTATGTAGTATTCTGATTGGCGTAGCGTTTTCATGACTAGACATCCCTAATTGTTTTGCAATAGACTTATTATCAGCTCTGCTGTAGACTTTACGAATCTTGCTGAGGGTTAATTGCGAGACCGCTTTAGCATTTAAACCGAACACCACTTTCTCTTCAGATACTAACTGCGTGGATTCAACCCCAGGTAGATTTGGAGCTTGTAAAGATCCCATGTAATGAGGACCTAAATGGTAGATGTGGCTCACTGTAACGGGTTGTAATACCTAAAGAAGGTTGAAAGTAAGTAAAAAAATATCAAACCGAAAAAATCATCGGAGTAAATTTATATTATACCTCTTCAATTAAATGGCAGGGCCCTTGCTTCCAACACAGCTTCGAAAATCTCCTCCAAGCTGGAGGAGTACCAATAAAACCGTACACGGATGACGCAACAGTCAAATTAGCCGAACTCCCACCCGGATTTTGAGATATATAGTGCAATTTTTGCGTGTGAATATGCTGACCGTCCATATACAGCGAAAACGAAGAATTTTTTAATACGGCCCTGTTTAATACTACGACGATATGATGCCATTGGCCTTCTTGAAGGATATCAGGACACCAAACCCGGGCTCCATGTTCGCCGATACCTTCAGGTTCCCATTCTCCTAAATCTGCGGTAAGAAATAAGCTGTTAATGTCTCTAGGTGGGGGATAACTCGAAACTTAAGAAAATTATTCTGACGCACGGTATTACCCGTTAAACAAAAATGGCTACTATCTAGCCAGTAGTATACTTACGATGTGGTATGAGATTATCTTGCGTTGAAACAATTATCGCCTTATCCCTTGCAGATAATACAATGCATAAACAAACTTGATGGTCATCTCTAACACTATGCGATAAATTCCTAACCAAAGTTAGTAATCTAACGCAGTGGGGGTCAGTTCGAGGGTCCGAAAACTTATCAACGCATATCCAAGTGGAAAAACTCAGCCCTGTTTGTGGTGGAAATAGTCTATCACCTGAAAATATCGTTTCATACATATTTTTTCGAAATTTAAAGGATTATTTTTTTCTACCAGCTCCAATCCCACCAAGAACGTTGCTATCCATACCAGTAACCACGCTAGGAGCTGTTGGAGATTGAGGTGCAATACTTGGCAGATATAAACAGCCAAAACCTTCGGCAGACATATCAAATTCAACGAACGGAGGTAACGTACAAGAAGTCTGCGCTCTAAAATCTTTGGGAGTAGTCATGGATACTAAAGTCTTTATTCTCGTCAACGGAACCGGTCCACCTCCAAGTTCTTTAGAGAGCAACGGCATGCTGCACAGAGGGTTCCCCAATCGCAAGAAATTTCTTAGATCGGTCGGTTCCAGAGCTTGCGCTGCTAATCTTTCTAGCATGTATTGCAATGGTGAATGGAGAAGATGGTTCTCGTTCTGTAAGGGAACCGAACCGACCGATAAGAGTTGTCCGACAAATCTGCTGTCGCACATGACTTGTTGGTTTCTTTCGCTTCTTACGAGTGACTTTATAACTTCGGAGATGTAGAATTGAAGACAAAGTTGCTTTTCGATGTTGTTGTCCTACATAGTAAGAATTTCATCAACGTAAGTTACCTCTTGGCAGTGCATTCTTTTAACACTGACCTGTATACAAGGTAATAATTGTAGCATGCAGACGATAACACCTGGATGTACTATCATTGGATCAGGAACTGGCGGGTTTAAATTCAAAGAGTTGACAGCGGATCTCTTACCGGAAATGGAATTAAGTGACGTGGGCGTCTAAAAAAATCAATTCCACCAATTATACCCCCAAAAAAACTTAAAAACGGAATTCATTTTACCGATGGTTCGTTTGATGTTTGCCTCGACAACGATCTCATGGCTAGAATCGAAGACGACACGTGCGGCTTATCAAATAGATCCAAAGCAATATCGTATAGCAACCTATAGACTATTGTAGCGTAAGACAATGTAGGAGGAATGTCGTTTGTTAAACTGAAAGAAAGCAGATGAGCATCATTCAACGTCGCGCATGCGCAATAAATAACTTAAGAACCTCACTTCGGATTAGTAACGTTTCCAATGAACAGTTTGTGGTATTGATCCTGCAAATTCGGATTCAGAGACTCTATACTTTCGCACTCTTGAAGAGATTCCTGCTTCGTAGGTGAGAAACACCCCAGAAGCCTTAGAGTATCACAGAGTGTTGTCATGCAGATTTCGTGATGGAAAAATTTTGCGTTTGCCGGTTCAAATCGCATAGCTGTACTTATCGTGTGAAATACCATGTAAAGTAAGTTCAGGACTTCGGGATCCGATTCGAATTTCGATAATTTACCTTCTAAGGCAACTAACACGCTTGTCACGTATACGAAACCGTTCACCTAGATGAAACACATATTAAATAAGCTTTTTAATAGTTTATTTTGGAGTTTGAATCGTGTTTACCTTCCTAAAGACCGTTCTAGTTCTGTGAGAATCGCGTAAACACTGTAATAGTGCTTTTAGAATATCAGTTTTTAGCTGTAACATCGTCCTTGGTGCTGAATGTAATGTTGTTAGTAACTGGGCCATATCTTCGTCTCCGCCAGAAGTTAAAACTAATTCTCTTATAATTCCTATGAAAAAAGTGATTAGAAAGGCTATGGAAAAATTAGTGATGTTTTGAGAAGAATATTTTATCGTAACTAAAATATCTATTGCCACCCGAAGTGGGCCATCAAATGTATGGACGAGAAGAATACCTAAAAAACCTGCGAATTGATTCCTTCTCTAATAACGAATGATCCCGACTCGCCACGACTAAGTCAGAAGAAACCTGACATAAATTAAAACAAGTTGCGATCCCGATTCGATTCGAAATTATAGAAGACTCAAATTTTTAAGTTAGTTGTACAACTCGAGTTAGCGAGTTAAAATATCCGACCCGTTACATCAGTAATGAAAATATATTTAATTGTCACTTACCAAGAACACTTTGCCGACATTCCGGATAAATAACCAAACCATGAACGCACTTAGCACCACCACATTCCCTCAATACATTGGCATTAGCGGAATTTCCGGAAAGAAGTACTGTTAATCCTTCAACAATCATGCTGCCTAATCTTTCCTGTCCAGCAGGAAATTGAAAATCTTTTCCATTGTCAACAGCATTCTTCTTCATCTCTAGCAAATTCGCGTATAAATGTAAGCAGGTTACGAACACTTCCAACAACCCGACCTCTCGATAGACATCCTTGAAGATGGAATTATGCTTGAGGATGTTCAGCAAAGTTTGCATGCAGAGAATGCTACACTCGACATGATTCGATGTATGAGTCTTAAGGAAAATCGACATGGATATTAGTTCTTTGCACGGCACAAAGTTTAAAGAGAACACCAAAAATTCTATGAGTTGGAATAGTTTCTTTTGTATTTCCGGCGGTTTATAATGGATCTTCTCAGTGAATTGACTTAAAGTGTTTTGGTTTTCCAGAATGAAGTAGTTGGCGTTATCTGAATGGTATATGCTGGAAATTGCGTCTAGGATCGTTGAGCAAAGCATTGGTGAACTAGATTTAAGAAATGTACTTTGCAACACCTAAAAAATACAAACATACCAAAATTATCTTCCAATTTCTTTTTAACTTTTGGATTAAACTTACATGGAAAGATTGAACATTCCTTACGCTAGTGCCCTTACCCGAAGGTTGCGGAAGGGTAAACCCTTGCAATTGAAATAAGGACCCGGTTGAAGCTTGCGATGGTTTTAATTCGACATAACCGCACATGCAAAGGGATGTTATCATTAACACTAAATTTCTTATAGATTCCTGAGCTTCACTTGATCTTTCACTTTCCAATCTAAAAAAATTATAATTTAAGTACAAAGTTCCTATATGAAGGAAATACTAAGTCTCACTTTAACAGGAAATCTGAGAGAAATAGGTAACCCTGTGCCTGTCTAAAGTCGTCCAGCAATACCGAAGATACATCACTAGAATCCTTTAAGAAACAAAACATGGTTACAAACATCTCTACCAGCTCTAAAGGAGCTAACTCGGGAACCCGTTGCATGTTATCAATGCATAATGCCACGCAGCTTTTAGCTAAAAAATAAAAATGAAGATTAAATGGAAAATTAAGAGAAATTACATTAGTGGAAACAATAAAAGCAACACTTGCAAGGTAAACTTCTGGTAGTGTTATGATATTTTATATATTCTCTTTAATTAAGAAATTCTGACAATTTCCAAAGTTGACCCTTACAGAGTGCTACCTTTTCATTGCCCTCTTAGTGTATATTCTTTAAATACTTTAATAAGATCTTACTGTGAATGTAATTCACAACAGGTGGGGTAAGTCCATGCCTGGATAAGGTCATCAACACTTCGGCAGCACTTTTCCGCCACATAATGTTGTGCGGTCGGCAGGTTGATGTGATTGCCGAGAATAATAATGTTAGATCATCTTTACGCGCTAGTTCTTCAGCAGGGACTTTATGGCTGCAGAGCCTAACTAATAACTGTAATAAAATGGCGAAAAAGGAAAGTTGTTACTAATTTATTGAGGTCTCCTGCGGCTTAGTTATAATCAAGATTAAACTTTATGAAGGTAATGAAAGATTATCGAGTTCTATTTGAGATATTTCAGTACAAATTAATGTTTCCTGTTATTTTAATTCTAACGACGCGGGTACAATGTCCATTTTGGGTAGATTATGTTATAATTTAGGCAATGTTTAATACACGAAGAATTCTGAGATTGAAGTATTCTGTTTCGCTTAATTTTTAAACTATTGTTCAGTTATGTCCGTCAATATTAAAAGTAATTTAATTTACAACCATATTTAATTTTAAAAAATTATCAGAAAAGACTCGATTTAATTAACAAGATCTTAAACAACATTAATTTTAGTGATTTGAAAAAAAAAATCATAAGGCATGATGGAGTTTAAACTCTCCATTAGACTGGACGACAATATTTGCATTTTAAATGCTTTTATTTGCTATGCTTTATCTTTTGGCAATTACAAATTACATAAATTAAAAATCTAAGCAACAATTTGGGAATCGAACATAATACATATTTTATAATCGGGCGTCAATTATGCAATTATTGTATAGCTTTTGAAAGTTTATTTGATTAATAGATTTGTTGCACTATGGAAATGAGTAGCACTTAATTTATTTTTAATTACAAGCACATTATTGCATTTAAGGACAAATTAAGTAATCAATATGCATCAGTAAATAAGTTTTATTATTTAAAATTGACGCATTGCCATATGTTTGTTTTGTAAATTATCTATTATTTTCTCAATCTAATCAGTTTTCATTTATAAATATAGCAAAAGGTCGTGAATGCATACATTGCAAGTATTGTGGGATTTTAAGATATTTGTTTTTGAATTTAAAGTATTAATTTTTATTGACAAAGATGGTTATCTTTGCACAAACTCCTAACAGTAAATACTTCAAATCAATAGCAATTAACAGCTGTAAATTAGTTAGGTTATCAGATGATATCATAATTTTGATGATAAGTAGATAAAAAGAGGTCGTTAAGTTTTACTTACCTGTACAAATATCTTCTGTAATAATATCCGTCGTTCTTTGGGAGTAAAATCACTATTGCTATCTTTACTATTCGCTTCCTGTTCAGACATTTCAGGCAGATCGAAGAATAAATACAAGCATTTCACCAACGTGGAGGGAACAGACACTTCAGACATCACCTAGAATCAAAACAACATTAAGTAATGCATCATACGTCGAATTATAACACAGATTACCTGTACTAATGTCGCATCTCCGGCAGCGAGCAAATTTAAAGTTGACAACAGCATCCATCCATTACTAGACTCCTCGCAGTTCTCGATTTCCAAAAATTTCGCAATTGCACAACTTGCAGCTTCCGTGCTTTGATTCGAAGCCCTCTTCCTTATTTCCGAGACCATCAGCAAGGAAACTTGGTGACAAAATGCAAGTATATCCCAAAACTTCTCGTTCATGTCACACGTGGGACTTGACCCGAAAACCTATATCATAAGATTTCAAAAGAAAAAAAATCAATATTTGTACTATTAAAATTAAATGCTCGAAAACTAACCTTACAAAATAATGGTAACATGTTATATAGTTTGTCGTCACGTTCGATATCGGATAGAGGATGTATCGGATGAGTATATTCGGAGAATAATTTTTTCAAATGCATGAGACCTAGTTGTGTATGGGATGATCCTGGTAGAGTGTCAGGAATATCATTACTCGAGGTATTGGAAGAATTTGATATTCCGCCTCTTAATTTCCTCACGATATTCATGTTGAATTTTGAAATTGCACGTCTGTTTCGAGATATTCAAATCATCTGTAAATGTAAAGAGATAATTTTTGAATCTGCACATCAATACTACAATTAACAAGAATTCTATTAATTAACATGGTTGTTAAACTAAATCATTATTGTGTGATATCTAGGTTAAAATGGATTACGAGACGTCAGCTAAACGAATGCCGGTTAACGCAGGTAATATAAACAAATTACGAAATAATAAATAAATACCTTTTACGTATTAAACATGGTCGACATCAACAACATTCATTGATTTTATCAAAGACATCTTTATCTCCGAGATACGAGTTTATTTAAAGCACAAACGAAGCGCGTGAACCCGCACTAGCTTATAATAAACAGGAGAGAGCATTTTTTGAAAAATTATACGCCCTTATTGCATGCCTGACAATTGACATGATACCATCGCACTGACACTCATTTTTGACACATATCAATACAACATTCTTGCAGAAAACCAAGCAACTGAAGCAACAGAAATTTTGCCTTTGACGTCAGAAATTTTAATTTTGAAAAGTTGCAAGTTTACAAGATAAAGGATAATTCTTTATTGTATATTTATTATACATAATAAATCCTGATCGACAACCACACACCTCTAGCTGCGTTTAAATAAAAATTTAAGTTTAAATCGTGTCTAAGGGTTTAATCTACCGTGGATAGACGCGTTAGGTTTTATTAACTAACAACCATTAACTAATTATTTAATCAAAATAAAGTATTGCTTTAATATTGATTTATTCAAAATAAATTATTAAAATGCTTTTTTTACATTTTTATAAATAAGAAAATATTCTAGTTTGTGCTGCCATCTATAGCAATTCCATGCAACAGTAAATATTACAGAAATCTACATCGTAATAAAACATGTTTTCCAATATTTACTTATTTTAAAGAAAACAAGCACAAATACAAAATATTTTATTTAATATCCATGCTCTTACTGAAAATGTTTATGTACAAAAAAATGTAATACATGACAATTATAAAGTAATAATAAATAAAATCTTCATGTTCCACTGCTATCCAAGAATTAGTTTTAAAACAATTGTTACTATATTAAATAATATTAACGGTACTGGAAAAAAGAGAACGATCTTATTAGTTATTAGTGATAATTAATAAAATAATTTTATAATTAAGCAAATGAACCTACGTACTTCTGGCAACTGTCCTTATCGAATGTATCAAATTTAAAATTTGTGCTTTAGCTGTTGGTTGTTCACCGAATCCTTGTACGGAAGGGCTTTTCGCACTCCAACCGACTGAAATACAAATAATGTATAGGTTAGGCCACGCATATAATTATTTTAAATTACTTCTAGCTAGAAATCGTTCTTCGTGTAATATACAAACGGCATTTAGACACAGTAGAGAAGCCTCGAAGAGATTCCATAGTGAAAACCCCATTTTTTCATTAATATTCCTTGTGGATTTTAAAGACAATTCAATTTGACAACTTCGACAATTGATGACAATAATTCTACCAACCATGGAAAAAGGGAAAAGGAAAAGAGACAAATGTCCCTAAATTTATTAGTATAGTTCAGCCATTATAATATAGATGGCGAATACTTCGATAATATTTCAGTTTGTTGAAAATTGGAATTTTTATATTATGTATTACATTTTAACTTTCATTTTCGCACATTTATATTCTATTTGCACAGTGGTGCAGTAAATAAGTTCGCAGTGTATATATTATTTGGCACGTCTTATGTAAAATGAAAAGCTTTGCGCGTTGCAATTGAAAAATGTCAATACTTTCTTTCTATATTTTGTAAATTTATTCATTGTAATGTATAAGAAGGCACGTGGAAGGATTAGAAAACATTTCTTTATAAAGAATGTTAGTAATCACCGTCGAAAATTCTGGATGTACTCAATGGACTATTTATTTAAACAAGTTCAAGTGAGATGACATCATAGTAAAAGTTTATGTTAGTTACAGTTACTTTTACATTACCTACGATAATCCTTCTTTATTCGGCTCAGAGGTACAATTTCTATCTGCCTACGCTAATATGAATAAATATACAATTTGTTCTAATTAAATGTACGTTTGTTTATTTTTATATGGTTTAATATACTATAATAAATACAATAATTCTGAATTTTTCAAAAATTGCACCATATATCAACACTATGCGATTGGTGCTAAGTATTGAGTTTGATGTGTTAAAAATTTCATTTAAATTTGAAATTAAAATTGATATTTTGTGGTATTTTTAATTAAAAAAAAAATCTAAAAATGTTTATGGTATCTAAATTTTAAGAAATTAAAAAAAAATTACTAGAATTGCATCTATACATTTCGTAACTCTTTATATTTGAATGTTAATGCTGCCACTTTAGTACATGGGCTCCCCACAACCGAATTTTTTTATTTTTCCTATGTCGAAGTTTTGTACAAAAAATAAAAAGTTTTGTACCATCTTTGTTTGTAAGATATAAGCCGTTTCCGATTGGGGGGCCAGGGCAGCCCCGCCTCCTCACCGGCTCTCCTCCAGAAGGGATTTTCTTAATTTTTCTATTTTGTGCTGTTTTGCACCAAAGATAGAAAATTTTGTACTATTTCCGTTTAGATGATATAAACAATGTCTGGAGGAGTAAAGATATATTAGCTCCTGCACATTCAATTTCCTTTTTGTGCTAATCTGCTGTACTAGATTTGTACCGTTTTGTACCAAAACGTACCAATCTCCATTGATTGATGATGGCGATGATGTGTTCTAATAAAGTTTCGGCAAATTTGCGTTTGAGTACATAAGTTGGTCTGGTTTTATATCGTTTTGTACCAAGCACTAAATGCTGGATTTGTACTGTTCTGTACAGAACTCAAACGTTTTGTACCAAAGTCATTTAGTAAACGAGTAAAAGTGCATAAATTTCGATTTTTTTATATGATAATGAATATGTTCTAGTTTTGTACTATTTTGTACTGCTCATTAAACGTTTCGTGCTATACATTAAAAGTTCCGTAATAAAGCCTTTTAGTCATAAATCAAAATAAAGAGCAACCAAATGCATCATCCCTTCGTCAGCCTTCCTTGGCATTGTCCATTAATGTAAAATGAATTGAAAATTATTGTTGGTGATGTATTTATTTAGGTACCATGTCTTCTACTTTCACTTTAAACTGCTTATATTGGTAAATGGCTTAGATACCAAACTTTTAATTAATTAATAAAATCGCTTGGAAGGAAGGGAGAGGGCTGGCATGTCCTTGGCTCGCCAATGGTGAAATGGTACAAAACTTTTTATTTTTGGTACAAAACATTGCAAAACTTTGGCGTAGAAAAAAATTAATAAACCAGTGGCGGGTGCGCCAGCGACATGCACCCGTTGGCTTTAGCTAACAGAATTAGCACAAATAACAAGCAAATATGGTACAATAATGTTTTGTACTGAGAGTAAGATTACTTAGTTAAGTAATTATGCATTTAAATGTGTTGTTTGTAAACATGTTGTTTATTTCAAGTAAAAGATGGAAACAAATGAGAATTAATACGTCATGGAAGCAATAATTTTATTTAGATAAATGTTTAATATAAATAGATATTTCTATTTGCCCTCTTGGGGTAAATATTCAATAACATTGCAGCTGTTGTTGTAAAGAAAAGTCGTTAAATTTTTGATTTATGGTCGTTTGAAATTAATTCTTGAGGTGCAGCTTTTGTAACAGTTTCTTTTGCGAATTTTGTAGATTTAACTTTTCTCAGATAATTTATTATTATTATTTCTATCGCACTCTTTTTTTTTGTCTATTTGTACGACCAACTGGGTATCTCTTGGCTTAAATAATTTTTTAGAACTTAAATTATTAATTATGTCACATTCTTCGAAATGATTTTGAAAATTTGTATATCTTGTAAGCGTTTTGTATTGTTTTGGAGTGTTGTTGTGTTACTATTTTGCTCTTATTTAATATGGAAAAAAAGGATAAATAAGACCAGAGTATTTACGGTGACAAATGTATTTTTCTTTTTTTTTTAATAAAAAAACATAACCTATAAAAGCTTTATACAAAAATAAACTTAACGCTTGGTTGTTGTTGTTTGTTGGTGTTGGATGACAGTTCTCTTTTGATGTTGTTTCGTTAGATGTTAAAAACGAGTATTAGGATGGTAAAGATGTTGTTGACAGGATGTTATTCGTTATTATTGCATCATGACCCGTGTGGTGGTGTTTGTTTAGCGATCGCGAGAATTGCGATCGTCTCAGTTCTTCAGCTTAAGCGACGGCGCTTACGGGGCACCGTAGGTGCTACGGGGAACGCCGTACGTCGAGCTAGGGTAACCCCCGAAGCTCTGGTGGGTGATCTGATTGTATTGGGCGACTTGGATTGCCTGCTTGATGCCTTCCAGATCGATTCCTACAATTCTGTAACCGTAGCCGGGTACGCCGTATTGCGGAGATGGTACTCCGTATTGCGGTGATGGGGCCCCGTAGGTGCTGCTAATGCCGCCTCCTGAGCTGCTTGACTGCGAGCTGATTTCTTCTTTGAGGATGATTTGACGCACTTGCTCTAACAATGCTGGGTCGACGGTAGCGCCTTCGTTCGTTTGGTAACCGAAGGGTTCGGCTATATATCCGCCACCACCGCCGGACAGTCCACCATGATATCCGCCGCCCCCGCCCGAGGGTCGAGAGTAAGAATACCCTGACGGGGGTTCGGCTGCTACTGCGACGGCCATTGCGATGGCCACCCACTATAATAAAATATAATATTAGGAAAAAAGGAGGATAAAGCAGAATATTTGAGTTATTTCGAATACATGGCGTTAGGTGCTTTTTCTTATTCCTACGTACATATTAATATTAACACGATTTTCTATAAATTGCAAATTTGAGTGTAAAAGTAATATCTAGAAAGAACATAAATCAGTTTGAGCATTCGAGTAAATTCAAAAGCAATTTGATTCTGATTGGTTATTAAATTTTATGTACGTAGTTGCTAAAAAAATGATTTTCGGTATATAAATATATATGAAGGGAAAGTGTGAAACAATAGAAAAAAAAACAAAAGAAATACTAAGAATAAATGACAAACGATGAACCGATTTTAACAAATGACATTGACATTACAAATAAAACGCTGAGGTAATAAAAACTGATTATTAATACAATAAACACATATCAATAAATATTAATTTGATACTTTTTTTTCTTGTGCATTAAAGCGAAGCCTACTGCATGTTAAACGCGGTAAAAGTAAACGGTTGCGAAGGAACAAACAAAACTATCAAATTTGTATTCCATAAAAGCCTCTACAAACTTTCTAATATATTATTTGTTAATTTATAGAGTATATTGTCCTTTTTTAATTATATTTGATTTTAAATTAGGTAAGTGTCAACAAAAGAAATAATTGATACGAAAATGTTAGGAGTACGTGCAACGAAATTCAAATAACAAACGTAGGTGGCTACTAAAGCGTTAGCGATCATCAAATATTTGAATATTTGACCCCAGTAGGTGGATACATTAAAAACGCTAATAGGAAAAGCAAGCCGTTAAACAAAAGCAATTTGGAATGTGTTTATTTTGGTCGTTAAAACGCTTTAGAAGAATATATTTTCTCGACGCGATAATTAGATTTGCGGATAATTCAGAAACAAATTTGTTTGATTAAAAATCACTTTTCGAAAGAGATTTTTTTTGTGAAAACACTATTTGCACTGCACAACGCGTCTTAGAAAATTCTTCAAATTAAGAATTCTTACCACGGTGTACGAATTCATGATGCTAATGCTGTTGACGAGCTTGTGGTGACTGTACCGTTTCGGAGGTTTACCACCCGTTTTATAGCTGGTTGAATCGCCGTTTAGGGGGGCTGCAAAACGAAGAAGAAGTAGAAGAAGCAACTGCAAGATGGCCCGTCCCGTCTACGGTGTCTATAGCGGAGGAAGATACTTTCACATGATGGTCACCGTGTAGCTTAATACAATATCTCACTTACGGTAGCCTTTAGCCGTTGTTTGTAGCAGTAAAAGAAGCAGTAAATTTGCCGGTGTAGTGGTACGGTTTCTCATATATTATTACATTTCTAATAATGTTAGGTGGATTATGCCGTGTCATCGCACTTAACATTGCAGATAGTTTTTTTTTTCCTGAACGACGCAGAAAGGCAAGCGTTTAGTATTGATCGAAAGCATGAGGAATTCGAAATTGGACAGGAAGTTAGATAATGTAGATGTGGATCTCCTTTGAAAGGGAAAATTATTGAATAGACTTCCTATATTGATGTGTGATACGAAAATCAAACGATGGAGATAGAATAAATTTATCAACTTGATCTTGTGTTAATGTTTTTTCCATATTAGTCTTTTGGACATTTTTTTTTTGTGTTACGTGATTTTAACAGTAAAATAAAAATCGCCAATGTGGAAAGTCCGAATTCTTTCCTTCCTCTATTGGACAAACTCTTCCGTTTAAGAAGAAACAGGAGTAATAATTGAATTTTTTTTTTTGAACAGAACACTAGAAAATAATAAAACTAAAAGTCCAAAGAAAATATTCAAACAGTCTCGCGGAAGCCGCTAAACGGTGATCCGGTCTATCTTAAAAGTGTCTTTTTACATTTTGCAATTGCCTGACACTAATTCCATCAGAAGCTTGAAGTACTCTAGTCTTCAATTAATCTAAATATTGAGGCTTGTCTTTAATATTATCAATCACTTTAGTAGCTAGGTAACCCCAATAAAAAAGTCAAATAGGGTAAAATCAGGTCATTTTCGAAGTAAAAATCGTTTAATTCATTCGGGAGGAAAAAAATTCCGTAACTTCTCGTATACTATGAGGATGAGCTCCAGCGTGCTGAAAAATTACTTTGCCATTTATTGGAATTCTTTGTATGGGTGGCAGTTAACCGCTGAAGGTATTTTTATTATTTACTGACCCTTCTATATATAATGGCCCAAGAATTATGAGAGTACTCTCGACCATATTTTAGTGTTTTAACTATTGATAGTTCCATTGAGTAAAAATGTCGTCTCATCAGAGAAGAGAATTAGATTTAGGACATTTGGATTTTCATTAGTTCTGTTTATCCAGTATTCGCAGAACTTCATTCGGGAAAAGTGATGATTTCCTTCAATTCAAAGAGTACCTTTGTTGAAAATTTTTGACCAAGGCTTGGAAAGAATATCAGTAATTTTTGGACAGAAAAAAAAACAATTCCTTACATGAAATTCCCGTTTCAAAAGAATTAACAATTACCTCTGCTTAGTTTTAAGTCTTTGTTTATAATTAAGGTTTGATAGATGATTTAATAAAAATCTAACCACTACATAAGTAAATATATGTTCGCATGCATAACATCTAATTTGTTCAAACAAATTCTATTATTCTCACTAAAAAAAAGAAAATCTACTGCAGACAACTTATGATTCCAAGAACATAAAATCCACGATACTTTTCTATAATTAGCACGGATTACTCCGTGCCATTTCCTTCTCAAATGTGAAATTTACAAGGCGTACCCTGCTACCATGAATAATTTATAATTTAATCACAAATCCGACAAAGCAAAGGTACATCGCAAGAATACGAAGCACGATATAAATTAGCCTTTTTTTCTTTGTCAATATTACACGTTTATTTACCCGGAATTCAAATTAAATTCACTCGATTTTCTTCGTTAAGCGAGAAATGTTTAAGTTTTTCGATCTCAACGTTAAAATTTTAAAATTATCCGGATTATGGGTTCCGGATCCGAATAGTAGAGTATATAGATGGGCAATATCGTACAATATATTTTGGGTGTCGTATTCCATGGTTTATTTTACGCTAGCGGAATTGTTAGCCTTAAAAGAATCCGCTTCTAATTTAAACGACTTGATAAAAAATCTAAACATGTCAATGTCGTTTATTTTAACACTGATGAAAGTGATTGCATGGTTTAAATACCGCAAAGAAATCATGGAAATTATGAAGGCGCTAGAATCTTCTGAAGAGACATTTCAGGGTTACAACATTAATTGCAATGAGATTATTTTGTATGAAAAGTGGTTGAAGGATACGTTGACGAAATCCTTCTTTGTAGTCTCGACTTTGGTACCCGTTTCAGCTGGAATTTTAAGCATTACAGAGGCAATTTCTTCCGGGGATAAACATGTTTCTTTCAAGAATGATACTGGATTTGTATATAATCAAAGGCTGCCTTACTATAGTTGGATACCATTCGACCATACAGTTTCGAAATGTGCATTTGGATTTGCTGTATTTAGTCAATGCGTAGCTCTATTGAATTGTGGATGTATTGCAGTCGGTTGGTTAGTTTATCTTCGAATATTAACCCAAATGAGTCGGTGTGAATTTTTAAGGTTTGGACATGATGTTCGTATCGTTAATATCATTTCTAACCACTCATTTTAACCTAATCAAAGAAGCGATGAAAAGAATCAAAGAAACTTGCTTTAAACGACTTGAGAGACGAATAGGTGCGTCTCTTACAGAACAAGTTTTATCTGCTGAATGCGACAAGGAAATAAAGAAGTGTGTCAAACATTTACAACTGCTAATTGGGTAATAATTTCTTTTAAATTTCTATATTTTGCAGCATCTTCTTTTGCAGGTTACGTCACGACTTGGAAATTATATATTCTTTCGTGGTATTGATGCAGGTTCTAATATCTCTAGTGGTCCTTTGTACATGCCTTTACCTCGTATCTTTGGTAGGGAAACATTTCAAAGATTTATGAGCTTTAACGTTGAACTTTCTAGATTCCGATTGGGGTTAGACTTTTAGGGAATGAATTGTCTTACTTATTGGCGATAGAGATTCAAGTAGCCGTGTATTGCTACGTTGGTAATAGGCTAACACACAGCGTAAGTAAATGATAGGATTTTTTAAATAAAGAATGGTTTTTTAAATATTTAATATTTATTAAACTATGTTGCGTAAACTGTGGAAATTTCCCTGTACAGGCTTTGGAAATACCAACTGCAATATATAGTGACGATTGGTTGGCGGCAAGTTCTAGTTTTAAGAAAATTCTAGTGATAACCATGATGAGGATGCAGAAGCCAATATATATCACAGTAGGCAAATTTTCTCCTCTATCATTGAGCACATTTTTGATGGTTAGTATGTCATGCTCTATTTCGATTCATTAGCTTATCTTATAGATTTCAGATTGGTAAAACTTCGTACTCGATATTTGCAATGTTAAAAACTGTAAATTAGAAGAATTATTTCGCTTCAAATTATCATAAAAAAATCCGCTGCAAGATCATTTTTAACGATTTTTATGATTTGGGTGGATCTTTTATGATGAAGAAAGAAATTATAAACAGCCTAAATGAGTAGCTTTTAAACTTCGTTTATTATCCGTTGCGAATATGAAAGTATCGTAAAAAAAATGTTAATCTTCACCGCTACGGAGTATAAAAACACCATTAAACTTGCGTTGCCTTTGGAAATGTATTTTTTTTATCGTATATTAAGGAAGAATGTATATGCATACATTTCACATATCCTTTGTAGCGAGTAATTAAATTTAAAGATTTCCTAAGCTTCATGCGTGCTGATGGAGGTCGTAATAGATGAAAACTGAATCAGTGTTTTTTAAAGTAAATAAACGTGGCATGATTTCTTTTATTCAGTTAAGAGCCATCCTCATGTTACGAGAACAAAATTAGCATTGAACGTGTGTTAAAGATAAGATCTGGCATCTGTTATTGTTGAAGCAGTGACTGCACAGAAATCCATCGAATTTGTTTACAGAGGAAGCAATTTTGTGAAAAAATTATTTTTTTAAGATTTTACTTAAACTCAAACAGTGTCTCGAATCCCTCGGTTCAACTTTCGGTAATGAAGCATCAACGGAAAAGATTGGTTAGCAGAATTTCGTGGAGGTTTGCTTTCATCAGTGCTGACTTTTATGAAGGTCGACCAGCGTTGCACGCTATATGCCTAACATGATTGAAGAGGACTGCTCTTGATAGATTTTGCATAATTTGAGCCAAGTACAAGAAAATTGATCACTTGTTTCCGTTGTTGTACTAGACAAAAAAAAACAGTTAATGCCGAATGGTATAGAACAATTTGTTTGCAATAAAACCAAGTAAAAACAATGAACAACGCCCCATCATCCTTCACTGTAACAATGCTAGGTTTCACACGGCACGTCAAACAATTGATTATTTATTGTTATTTCTTGTTAAACATTTTTATATATGTTCTAAAATCTAGATTAAAATTTAGAGAGATGTTCCTTCTCTATTACCATTAACTTCATGCAAATTAGCAATTAATTCAGCTTGAATTCGAGCAATTAATTTCATAATTCACACGGTAGTTAAGCCTAAAAGCGGGCGTTTCTTTTAAAACCGTCCGTGTGATGATAATGAACTTACGTTAGAATTAGTTCTAGGTCGTCGAACTCATTTCCAAACACCACGCATCAATAATTTTTTTTCTACAGTCCGCAATCCCGGAAAAAATCCAACCGTATCGGCGCCACGGTTATTACTCAAGCTACCTTAAAATATTAGCGCTTTAAAGGCGACCGCACACGGATCGCAATACACCGTTCACAGGGTGAAGACGAAGTTGCTATTTTCTTATTTTTAATTGACTTTTATTTGTAATCTAATCTCTTATCGTTTTCATGTCTCCTTACTTCTTTTAATTACTATCAAGAACGAGAAAGAATAGATTTATATTTATGAATATTATGTCAAAACTATGAGCAAAGAGACATAAATGATGTTTGAATTTGATCAAATTTAAGTGCGTTCTAGAGTAATGTATCTCTAACTAATCTGTCGTTATTTGTAAAAAAAATTGTATAACCTCCTAGACTATGGTGTTAAATTCTTTTCGTATTTCTTCAATGTACACTCGGCCTAATGAAGTAAACATCCAAAACAAGAAAAAGGAAATATAAAGAAAAAGGAAGATAAATAAGCACGGGCGACTACCCGCAGTTCGATATTGTAAGATATTACTCCGGAGGTGTCGCAATGCAACGTATTAAAGTAATAAAAATGTTCGTGGCCGTGAAGAGGTCGGAGATTTTCATCTTGTATGCTTTGCTAGGTTGGTTACACCGGAAATTTTACGATGTATCTAATTATCGATGTATACGCTTGACGTAAGTATTCGGCCATAATTCATAATGCATTATTTGTCTATGCGTTTGTGAAACCCGTGAAGAAAACAACATAACAAATCGACGATTGCATTGGAACGTCGCTTTCGGGCGCGAGGTGTAAGAAAAATTACAATGAAATTATAAAATTTGAATAACGGCTTGAAGTCATTTGTTTTTTTTCATTTTTCATTTTTCAGTCATTTGTTTCAAGGATAGCTAGGTACAATGAAAAGCAACATACATTTTTGCTTGGGGAAATAAAAATATGTACATTTCCTTACAATTAGTGATTTAAGATTGTTAATAAGTTTAATTGCCGAAATATATATTGCATTGGTTTTCTGCTAAACCAGGAAGTTTCTGTATTAACTTCTTTGAAGAAGAACAGTAAGAAGTCAGGGTATCCAGCTCTTGGTTGGCTAGTTCTTTGTCAGTTTTGGAAAATTTTGCCTCAAACGACTTCAAATGAGGAGCCTCTGTGTCTCTCCAACAATTTTTGGAATAATGGTGCTTTTTAACTCATGAACCCGTTTATCAAATTTGAAAGAAGTAAGACCTTTATATCATACTTCATCTCGTTACGAATGTTTTCTAGAATTTCACAGTTAGGATGAAATTCTTTGAAAATTTTTGAAAACCATTCCTGAACTATTTTATACAATACATGAATATGTGTTTCATATCTTCTTACATTCAGAACTAGATTTTTTGACAAGCCCTTCCGTGCATTCAATAAAAATATCAATAAGGCGAATTATTGCATGGGTCAATTCTTTTCCATTAACTGCGTAAGTTAAAGTTTTGGGAATAGTCAAGAGGTATTTTTAAGATATTTAATATCTCTATAAATGAATTTCAAAGGTAGTTTTAAACGGGCGCAATGGCACAAATGCTCGTATCACTGTAGTCACGTAGTGACACTGTAGTATATGTATTTGGATAGGTGAGAGCTTTTAATAAACCTTAATACTACTCTAGGGCGTTCATCCTTCAGTTCAGTAGATGGCAGAAATGGTTTACTGAAATGTTGTCGTTGAGTGCGATCGATAGCAACGATTGTTTCCAGATCTTCTTGGCATAAACGGCAGATTTGATCTTCAACTTTTCCTAGATTGAATAGGCGATATTTTAGGGCTGCATGACCTCGCAGAAATCCCGCCAGTAATCTAAGGACCTCTTTGGTGAACGATAGCACTGTTTTTACTGTCTTAGGCGAGCCTGATATAAATGTTTGTTTTTGTTCTGGAAAATTATCCCTTTTAATTGTCCTCTCATTTGTTTTATGTGGCTTTCTTGTAGGCCGCAGAAAGGGTTAGGACCGATGAAGGGCATATTCGCTGCTTCTCTAGCCAGCTTGTTTGCCTTTTCATTACCTTCGAGTTGGTTCTGTTTAAGCAATCCCAAAGCCAAAAATCGGCTGGGTTCAAACCAGACGATTTGAAGAACAGCAGTTGTCAAGCCTTTAACTGATCAGCAAATGTGCGGGAGTGCTTCATCCCACATAAAAATTATGTTTCTGTTTGCATCTTCGTTTTCCTGCGAAACAGTATCGAATAGTGTTTTTTTTTTTTGACGTGAGGAGTTTGTGCCTGTGGATTTTCTGTTGACCATATTCCATATAAAGAGGAAAATGGACCTCATTTGTCAATAAAATATGAATCAATTTCAATCTGAGCCTTTATTTCCAAAGAAAACTACTTGATTACCAGATCTTCCTCCTTCAAATCAAACACTCGTTGCACTTTTAGGATCTTGAAATTTTTTTGATACTGCATTAACACTACTGATTTCTATCAGGTTAATATTGGCTTTTGATTTATCTTTCGTTTAGATTTTCCTGAAGAACTTTGGCAGCAATTTGGACATTGCTAATTCTTGGTCTTTCTAATTTCGGGAAGCTTCAAGAATTAACTTTAGTGTTTAATGAAAGAAAATACAGCTTATCTGATAAATTTGGATAAAATTGATATATACGAACCATTTTTAAAATTGATAATATCTATAATTGTTCGCAAGATAATGCGATTAGATTTTTAGAAAACCTCTTGATGGCTTGGAACCCACCATAAGGTAATGTGGTTTTCGAATCCCAGAATCAGACTAGATTCGTATGAGGAGGCCTTCATAGCCTTTAGAACTGCCTGACACTGTCAATGAATATAGTTATGGTTGCGTCTCGTATTCCGTGTAGTTCAGTGGTAAGAGGGTCTAAGTCTGACTGGGCAGAGTTAGACGCACAAAACACAACAAAGAGCACCAATTCTTAAATATCAAATTGATATCATTCACAAGTAATAAATAAACATTTGTGCCTCATTAATATTTCCAGACGACAGTATTCAGGACTAACGTTAATAAATTCAATAGTAACCAAACCACAGCTTCTGCTGTAGTATGCTTTGCCATAAATCTAAGGACAAAAGGCTATTAATCGCCGTTGAACTACATCATTTGTCAACAAACCAATTTCTACTTGCCAAACGTGCAAATGCCTTCATTAGGTGTTAGTTGAGAAAAAAGAAAAAACAGGCCGAGTTTATGCGTCTTACCATTCAAATTTCTTGTAATAAATAACCAGGTGCTAATTGAGCAGCTATTGTTTCTCTTGCAGATGTGTGCCAAGGTTGTCAATAATGAAGAGAAAATGAATTAAACGAAATGTTAGATCCTTGAAGTTGATACAAACTGGACCTGGATTTTTTACCTTTTTTAGAAAGCGAATTTGTTATATTTCTAGTTAATCTTCCAAAATGGTTCATGATTTCAATCTACGTGTCCAATGACGAAAGCATACTTAAAACTGTACAATTTGTTATAACTTTTCACGTAATAAAAATAAATCAAGTTACAATATAATAAATGCCTCAATATCTTTCTGGTGTCAAGTTTCAATTACATATCTCGATCGATTCAAATACGAGATAACGCATTATCCAGGTACTTTTTTTTTAAATAATGCATTGTGTCGCCTGTTATCGCAATACTGGACGCAGTAAACAATTCTGGTTGTTATCTAGGAATCAAACTCAATTTTGTATGGGGTTTTTATTTTCATTGTGTTGACTATCTATTTTCAAGAATGTGCCTATTTTCACTACTTATGGTAATGTTGGTGTAGTGATAACCTAATCTAGTTTAGGCAACAGCATATAGGCAAAATTTTTTTACGAACATTTATCTTTGATTACTAAAACTGAAGATAATCCTTTAATCGTTTTGCCCTTTTCAATGTAATCAGTGTGGATTATGGCGCGTACATCCCAAAACAATGCGGCCATGATCTTGTTGACCGATGAAGTGGTTTTGGCCTTCTTTGGCACCACTTGGTCCCGAAAAAAAACATTGTTTGAATTGTTGTTTGGTCTCTGGTATGCTGTGATGAATCTATATTTCGTCAACAGTTATGTATCAACATTGCTTAACATTTCTTTGACGTTGGCATGCGTGTCAATTGTGAGCATTGAAACGAGTTGTTAAAATATTATATTGAGATGCCCATAGCCGCAGCAATCTTTCTAGCCCTTTCAATCTTCAATCATTCATTACCATATCGTGATTTTTTTTCATCATTTCTGATGCGGTGATCTCTTTTCAATGACCTGGACGTTCTTCATAAAAAATGCTTGTACGATCGCGTTTAAATGCAGCTGTCCAGTATTTTATGGTCGATAATGAAGGTGTAAAGTCCCCATAAACTTCACTGAGTTCTATTTTTATTTCATCGTTTGTTTTCTTTTTCAAAAACAATTATTTAGTCACTCCTCTATGTTTGTTTTTTTTTTACTTGTTAAATCACAAAGAAACTAACTGAAGTGTCTGCCAAGTAATTATCGAACTCTCCTCGCACATTGGAAATTTTTAAGAGGTAACTTTCATCTATTATTACATTACTCTCTAAAGCTTTTGTTTTTTTTTTTTTTCTGTAAGTTTTATCCATTAACTGGAAAAATTAATAAAGTTTAGGAATTAATTGAAAATTAGAATTTCTCACGTCAATAGAACAAAACCTCTAAAATTATGTGAGAGTAAGAATTTTTACATGTGCAAGTACAATTTATGCACGCCTTTAGAATGGCACAATTGTTTTAAAACAATTGAAAGAATTATCTCAGAAACACTTTAGAGTTTAGCTAACTCCTTAGCAAAATTGCAAATAACTTCGTAAAATAAGCAATCATAATGCCCAAAACCAACAAATATGCAATAATAACTAATATCCCTACTTATGTAAAGGTGCTTTACAGGAAATCATCACTTTTTGATATACTTTCCCTGTCTTTTTCATCATCTACAATCGTGTTGGTTGTCGATTGTTTGCTGCACTCTCTACTACAGACGGATAGCATGGGTCAATGTCTTTCGCTGACCTTCCTGTACGTTTGTCTACAACTTTTGAAAATTTGCCGAAGCCGCTGGTTTTTCTCACGCTGTTCACGAAGAGCGTTGTATCAATTGTTTGCAAGTAGGTGGCTTCCGTCTTGTTTAGAATGGTGTAGATCGGTAATCTGTAAGGTCTTCCTGTGTGAAATCGGAATTTGACTTTTTCCGGCTTCACGGATGTAATGCAGAGTGTTTGTCGTACAAAAATTAAGAAATGGGTAAGGCGGTAAGCTTGGACCTTTTTAAGTGGTGTAGAATATATTGTTTTTGTTCAATTGTGAATACTCTCACATAGATGATGTAGCGGAGGGTACAAAAATTGGACTTTCTCGAGTATTTCCGTTGCATGGTAATATGCAAAGAAAATACACAAAGAAGTTGAATCGTTATTCGCGGCCTTCCGTTACGTCATCGCACACCACCGCTGCGCAAATATGTATGTACAGTGATATTTTTATGTATTGTCTCCCCTGAGACGATGTATCTATACTTTCTACCACTCGTAGCCGTGCACTTATGATGAATACTCCTATTAACTGCGGTTCTGTGCTTTTATTTGCAGGACCTAAGTACTTGGCTTTGCCAAGCGGAAGATAATATTGATATTTAGTCGCTGTATGGGGGAGATAAAACATAAACCAACCACTGTACATATATTGGAAGATAAAGGAATTATCACATAATAATGTACCAGTTGGTAGAAAACTTCTGCTTGTTGCTCAAAGCACGAGGCTCCTCCAAGAATAAGATTGAACTACACAGTGAAGATTCTAACACCATGGCGACCGAATTCAGCTATTTATAATTGACTGTTTAGAGGACAATGGCATCTACTTCTTTCTAACACTTATGATTGAATTGGGAAATTACATTTATGGTTGAGAATTTATCTGATAATTGTTATTCACTTTCTGACCGCTGAGGGACATCAAACAGGTGTAATTTATACAACGGCACGCAGTAATAGTTGAATGAAGAGAGTTCAAAAATACATCAAACAATGCCTCGAAACAGTAACCATAACCAGATAATGCCGAACATCAGCTATTCATGGTATTGATGGAATCACTCATGGCAATAGTAACGTGAGAAGAGAAAACGTGAACCAAGAGATCCGGCGTCAACAAGAGGGTTCAATAAACAGCGGGAATCCATATAATCATCTCATTGTTAAACCCCATTGATCATCACGAGGTGTTTTTTTTTTTTTGGTTAAATGCACATAAGTTGGTTTTAAATGCTAACGAAACCAGTTGTATGATCCTTTTCAATGAGATATGAGGAATTCGACGTAGGTCTAGGTTGGCTGGCCTCGTTATAGAAGAGAATTTAAAATTGTTTAGGCAAAACACTACTGAACTTTTTAGAAATGATGGTTTATTAACTTTTTATGATGTGTACATCGTGAAAGTATTTTATTTGGTTACTAAATTTAGCACTAGAAATAGAAAGAGCTATTTATTCATATTTTCGCTCAGGCCATCAGCCTAATGTTTGTGGAAACGATCTTTTTTAACGTTTTGCCTAATGAATCGACAGTGCATATTATTAAGCGCAAATTATAGTCGTGTTTCTTCAAAGTTAATGGCTCTTCAATTCAAGATTTCTTTGATTCCTTTCTTAAGCAGTGCTACTAGTGCATTGCTATTCTTTCTATTATTCAGAGTTTCGGTTATTATAAAGTTGCTGTTCAGAACTCACTTTCTGAGGACGGACGACCCACGACGCTTTGCTGCAAAATCCTATAATTCACTAGGAATAAACGAGATCGTGTAAGGATAATATCCTTGATAGTTAGCGTTGAATTAAAACATTAATCACTTACACTTTAATACGAGGGATTGGCTTTATATTCCAGGACTAAGGGCATGAAAAAGAAAAGATTAAAACAGTTATAAAAATGTATTTTCCCATCCAGGCTCCTTGCTTTTGGATACAAGTAGCCGCTGTAAGTTCGTTATCGTCCATACATTTTATGCCCATTAGTGTTTAGATCTAGACTATGAACAACGGAAATTTTTGAAAGCCTTGACTTATGAAGTGGTGAGCAACAGGATACTTCGCGTCAGTTTTCTACGCTTTTTCACTTTAATAGAACCCCTGAGGTGATGCATTAAGCTTGCGTAAAACTCTCCTGCTACCACACCACCCTTATTTAAATAATCAATTACTAAAATCCCTTGACGATCCCAAAAAATTGTTATTATTATTTTTCCTGCAGAAGGGATGGCTCTAAACTTCTTAGGAGGGCTGGAGCTCTTAATATGTCACTGCATTGATTTTTGTTTTGAATCAAGGGATTCAAAATGAGGGATCTATATCCGACGACAAGTCAAGTGATGATTAAATCTGGTTGGTGTTTACAAAACATGTTTAATAAAAATTATTCACATACCTCCATCCGAACACGTATTTAGAACGCTGAAGGAATTTGTGGAACCCTTCACGCACTAACTTTTGCCATTCGTGTAGATTTCTGAAAACCATGGTTTTTAAAACTTCTAATAAAGCTGCTAATTGGTGCTTTTTAATCTTGCATTCTCCATTATCAAACACTTGGCTTTCTTAGTAACATTCGACCTTGAAGTACAATCAACTTTTGGAGATTTTCCTTGTTTTGTTAAGAATTTTATAATTGCTCCATATTCGAGTTTGTTTATGTTATTGTCGTTGTACGTGATAAAAAACAATATAAAGAAAGACGGCATCAAAATTGAGGACCGTCTAGTCCGGGAATATACCAATTAGCTTTCGGTTTTATTGACAAATCGCTGAAAAGGATTTCATCATTTAACATCAAATGATGCCTGTGCATGATTTGATGAGCTCGTATTCTTCTTTATCCAACTTTCACAGGTCGATTTTTGAAACTTATTTAAACTAGCCATTTTGTATTTGTAGTTTAAATTAAATTTCTATAAACAGATTTATTTAAATAGACGATTGGAATATGTAGTTACATGCATCCTATAATGTAACAAATATTTGCCTATTGTGCTCAGAATTTCACCCACGTGATCGACACCATTTGAAATTTCCTATTCGAGTCACCATATAAAGAAATTGCATTTCACAGTGTGTATTATCGATGATCTTTCGAAAAAAAGATTTTAGTATTCTATACGCGGAATATCGATTTAATTAGATGTTTTTGATACATCATGCGTTCCTAAAAGCGCAGCAGCAAGGAATAAGTGCCGCAGAAATAAATCAATTAAAAGGAAAAAGGAAACTTTTTCCTATAACTTTTTCCTATAAAAAAACGTTTGGGGAATCAGCAATCGAGGATCGTGACGTAATTACCTGGATAAAGTGAAAATCATGTTGGAAAATGAATGTTTTGTTCGTTTACTGTGCCCGTAAAAGGTGAAAGGTCATCAAGAAGTATTTTATATCGCTGCATCTTTACATTGAAGATACGTATGTACGTATATAGCGACTCTTGTAATGAAAAGAAAGTTTCACTTTGGATGAAGAGGATAAGATGCTTACGGCCAACTTAGTTCTGCACGTATGTTGTACATACCCAGCCCGCTTCGTTTTAAAGTGAAAGGTTAGTACGTAATGTGTCTATTAACATGTAGCCTCTTATTTTAATTGTATTGAGGAATAAAATGTAGGACGGCCGTTGTTTATCGCGTGTGTGTGTGAAACACCGTCGACCCCATAAATGAATGGATATACCAATGTATAAGGTTTTTCAAAAGAAAGTTACATCTTGAAGTCGCCTCTTCCGTATTGTGCACAGCATTTTGTATTTAATAGAATTTAATAAACAATAGAACTCTGCGTTAATAGTTTAACCTGCGAGTATGAACTCGTCATTATCCAAAAATAGATCAGTAAAGACTTGATGTAGTTGCTTGATGTTTAATCAAAGGCGCAAGTTTGCGTTTATCCCAAAGCGTCGTTCCTGAATGCTTCCTTTAATACAAGATTATCATAAAGTAACTGTCTAACTTTGTCAAATTAAACCAACGACCAAAACCAACAAAAGCCGAATTTCTTGAATAATAGAACTGCATCGAACAGTGGTTTTTTGTCTTAGGCGAGCCTGATATAAATGTTTGTTTTTGTTCTGGAACATTCTCCCAGTGTGAGGACTTTTAATTGTCCTTTCATTTGTTTTATGTGGCTTTCTTGTAGGTCGCAGAACGGGTTAGGACCGATGAAGGGCATATTCGCTGCTTCTTTAGCCAGCTTGTTTGCCTTTTCATTACCTTCGAGTTGGTTATGTTTAAGCAATCCCAAAGCCAAAAATCGGCTGGGTTCAAACCAGACGATTTGAAGAACAGCATTTGTCAAGCCTTTAACTGGTCAGCAAATGTGCGGGAGTGCTTCATCCCGCATAAA
>LR736862.1:7327977-7354345 GCA_902654985.2 Oryctes borbonicus
GAGAATAGAAATATTCTCATTTATAATTAGCTACTACTCGCATACGTAAGCTATTATACAGTGTGTCTCCGAATAGGTCGACAAGACAAAAGTCTTCAATATTAATTTTGCGATGGAATGTTATCCCCTATGAAAAATTCTGCTCTTCAAATAAATTAGCTTGTCGTAAAAAAAAACTGAGATCAGATCTACAGGGTGTTAGTAAATTAAGAAAACGGAAAAATGCCTCAACAGAAAAGTGGTTTTATTTACAATTTTATACAATATGCTTAGAAATAAAAATTGTCAATGTTGATCTGACAAATGCTATTTTGTCACTAGATATCTCCCAGTCACCTTTATATTTGAAATTGAAATTATATTTAAGGAAACGTTCACAAATATTGCAAATAAATAAAAGTAATTTACAAAGGATTTACTCTGCTTTTTGAACCAACTATCAGCATACTCTTGAAAATGGTGATGAAGAGAACCAATGCGTTTGTTAGCGTCTTAGTGAAAATTGCCTCGTAGATAGAAGCTCTCATAGAATGTTTATTTTCTTATTTCTTCATAAAATATTCGTTTTCGGGTTTTTGAAACCCAAAGTGCTTCATTCACAAACGAATTCAACGTTTTCAAAAAGTGAATGTTTAATGTGGAATTTTTTGTGATTCCTTATTTTATTGAAGAAAATTTAAATCAGCGTGTTTATTTGCGTCTTTTCGAGGACTTTCTGTTACCTTTTCTTGACGGAAATATGACACTACATTTCTTTGGCAGCAAGACTAGTGTTTTGCTCATTCCACACTTCTGCACCGATAAAAATTAAATATAAATATATTTAGTTCAAATATATTTTGTATTTAAATGTGGGATAAGAACAAAATTTATTTAGATTTAATATTAGTTTGTTGTTAAAAATTCAATTAAATCAAACCAATTTTACGACAACATTTATTTATTTTAAATACACCATGTATGTATCAGTTTAAATACTTAATATTTAACTAATAAACATTACTTTTTGTTTTCGTATTTATCTAGTGAAAAGGCTACCACAATTTATGTTAATTTAATCGCAATTCTTCATTGTTTAAAAGAATTCTTCGCTCTGCTTTGCTTTACAGAAACTCTTCTATTCCCTACAATTTAATTTACGTTAAACACAAATATGTACTCAATTATACACATGCGGAATAAAATTAATCGTTTACATTTGACTGCCACACCAGGAAGCTCTATTTTATAGCTCGATTACTTATCGAAAATTTAATTGTTGTCAGGTCATGATATGTAAATTATGTTTTACAATATCCGCCGACAATCGACAACAATCAAAAACCGATGTACACAGACAGACATCAAGACCATAATAGATATTACACCGATCAAATTGTACGTAAGGAATACGAATTAACTTTTACTTTCTAATTGGTCAGAGAGACAATAGACGTATAACTGGCCAAACCGGTGAAAATGTGCTAGCAGCGAACAGCGGTGACTTTTGAAGATTCTAGAATTGGGGAAAACGCTTCTAGTACACCTATTCTTCGCAGACCGTACCTACCCGAAGGCAAGCACACTTGAGATGTAGTATGCGCCGAGATGTTTGCTAATTACAAGAGCTCAAGACCTGACATTATCGCGGAGATGTTTTTTTTTTTGCCATACGTTGAAACGTTATGAAATTATCGTTGCGTAAAGAAAGAAATACGGTTTTGTAACCGTACTTGTTGAAATTTTTTACCGATGGTGTTAGGCTGGGAAATGATGAAGACGAAATGTCATTCTTGTGTCTATGATCTTTTTAGGAGCTGTTAAAAATCTTAGGTGGATGCCTTTGGTACAAACAAGAATATCAATTATGATGCTGAGATAAAAAATACCCGCAAAGAATTATGTTTAGAGATGCTACCTGAAGTACACTGCCGTTCAGTGAAGTTCGGTCATACAATGAAAATCTATTATATCACACTGTATACAATTATTAATACATAAAATTAGAAAAATATTAAGCATACACTCTTTTCTAAGGGATTAAAGCCATAAATTATTATGTAAAGTAGAAATATTAAATAAAGTCCCTTTTATTATCATTCCAAGAATTTGTCGGAAGCACCGATCTTTTGAAACGGGTCGTTTGGGGATTATTAACGAACAATACATTTAGGAAATATACCGCAGTATCATTCTTGTTTATTTATCACAGGCGCAAAGATATAAATTTGCTTCGTTTTACTGTTAAACGTGTGTTGGTGTGCATCTGTCGTTTTTGCGCGAAAGTTTTAAGAAAATTTACTTCGAAATGGCACGTGGCAAGCTTTCCAGTGCAGAAAAACGTATTATTACGCTGTTTGAAGAAGGATATTCGGGGCGGCAAATTGCTGAAAAAATAAATATGAGAAGTTCAACAGTAAATGACATCATAAAGCGATATCGGACAACTGGAACTATAGAAAATCGTGTTCGTCCTGGAGCATCTAGGAAAACAACAAAAGCTGAAGATTTGAGAATTGTATCATTAAGCAAATGCAATAGAAAATTAACAGCGCCACAAATAGCAGCCGAAGTCAATCGCGGCCGTGAAGAACAAGTTTCGGCGAGTACGGTAAAACGTCGACTTCAACAAGCGGACCTTCATGAACGCATTGCCATTCGAAAACTCTTATTACGTCGGGGCAACAGAGCAAAACGGCTACAGTGGGTCCGTTCTCATCTAGATTGGTCGTTAGATGATTGGAAACACGTGCCTTGGAGTGACGAGTCAAACTTTGAGGTTTTTGGGCAAAATCGACGAGTTTATCTCCGAAGATCTAAAACCGAAAAGTGATCCCGAACTGCATTGTGCCAACAGTGAAGCAAGGGCGTAGTTCTGTGTTAGTGTGGGGATGTTTCTCCTTTGCTGGGACGGGAGATTTATGCAGAGTGCAGGGTGTAATGAGGAAGGAAAATTATTTTGCAATACTCCAGAATCATGCAGCGCCATCAGGATTGCGTATAATAGGCCGTAACTTTACATTCATGCATGACAACGACCCAAAACACACTGCGTTAGTGTGTAAGAACTATCTAAAGGAGCAAGGAGAACAGCACACCCTGAAAGTAATGACATGACCCCCACAAAGCCCAGATTTAAACCCTACAGAGTTGTTGTGGGATGAACTGGACAGGAGGATCCGAAAAATATGCCCAACTTCACAAGAACATTTACGGAATATTCTGCAACATGAATGGATTAATATTCCACAATCTGTTTTAACAAAACTTATCGAAAGAATGCCTAGAATAGTTCGAGCGGTGATTAACAGCAAAGGAGGTTTTTCGATGAAAAAAAAATATAATGTTCAGTATGTTATATTAGGCCAGAATAACTTTTTATTTATTTATTTTTGTCTTTTTTACCTGTACATACAATAAAATTGCATTTTGTTTTTAGTTTCGTTTGTTTCTGTAACCTTTTCATGTTTTTTACCAACCGACCGAACTTCTCTGAACGGCAGTGTACATGTATCAATAAAAGAAATATTGCGATATTCAATTAGGAACATGTATATTTCTCCTTTAGATAACCCCCTTTTTAAAAATGTCAAATCCAAATTATGGGGCAAGTAATACATCACCTGGAAGCTCTTTTATTATAGAAAACAATTGAAATATACACAATTTTTTATTGTAAAATAAATAATACAGCAAATCCAAATATTATGAAAATAATGCTGTAAACATCGAAAATATTTAACAGATCATTACAGAAAATTCAAAAGAAGGAAGAAAGTTCACATTGCATGATCTACACCGTTCACCACGCTAACATTATATCTCTACGAGTTTCATGCTGTACACGTTAGCAGAAGTTGCAAGTACATGTGGAAGATGAACCCCTTTCACAAACATTACATAATCATAGAAGTAACGATAATGATGTTTCTATTACGTGGCTAGCCTAGAGCAGACCATTTTATTACAAGGTAATAGCAATTATATTGCGCTGCATAAGAGCAAAGCGAAGAAAAACTGTTGCAAGGAGAAGATGGTGGTATGATGTAATTTGAAAGTTTGAAAAATTGAGTTTGCCTGTGTTATTATTGTTATTAAGAGCAATTGTTGTTGAATATGAATAGGTTGCATATAATATGTAAATATTTTACAAAAAAAATATATATATTATGCTAGGCAAAAGAAATAAGAAACGAAAATATCTTCTTAAAATATTAATTTAAATTATGACATATTTTCATAAAAAATTATTATGGCTTGAAACGTTACACCTTACTATAACACTTCACTAACACTGGACGCTCACCATAGTGAGATAGCTGTGGACAGTAAAACTACAATCGCAATGAGTTTGATAATCAGTGAAGTGTGATCCCGTGTAAGATACATTAAGACATTTGTACTCGTGTGTCGATAAAATCTTCTTTCATTTGTCCCGATTTGAGTGCTCTCTTGACATGATAGGTGTTCTTTGTTTGTGCACACGTTTTAGTAAGAATTCCTTTACGGTGATGTACCTGCCAAACACGTAGTCAATAAGCGGGGTTACTTTACTGCGTTAAGAAACGCTTTCGTTGTTCGCTGGGCACCAAAATGATTTCGAAAAATACTTCCATTAAGAGTAGAGATAGCAGGATGTTGTTCTACTCCTAATTTTATACGATTCGGTATTTTCCCACAATTTTCAGTCTTAATTGGAAAAACCAAATGAAATAGCATTAAGCAACACAATGCATACCGAAGTAAAGACACAAGCCTGAGATCGCAGCCAATTTTTATAGAAATACCGGACCGTCCCCTGACATCCTTAATAACGGTGTATCTTAAGTATAATAGCATTTACGGTTACATTGGAAAGAGGATGAAAATCACTGAAATTGTAAATAAATAGAATGCTAGGAGAAAAGATCTAACAAAAGCGCATATCCAAAAATTATACATCCGGAGTTATTTGCTAGACCATAATGAACTCCGGCAGTTATATTCGATAAATATTGTTAACTTGCCGAGGGTCCCGGGGGCTGAAATTTAATAAAATCACATATGCAAAAAATATGGTTTTGATGTTATTTGTCGGTCTATAATCCTTTTTGGAGATGATATTTTTAAGCCTGCAATCGCCGAGGGTCCTACACAGAAAGAAAGGTTTGAATGAAAGAAATATCTTTCTTTGGCGTTATTTAATTAAGTGAAAGCAATATTTCTTTGATACAAATAAAAATGAAGATATTTGCTACAAAATAAAATAATTTTTTTTTTATATTCTTTGCGTCAAAAATAGATAAGTTTGACATCATGTGCAAGAAAATAATTTCTTAAATTCAAGGACGGCAAGTGCTTGTATCACTAGATGACGCCAGGAGATACGCTTGGCTCGTTGTTCTTGAAGGAGAGTGATACAAACCGAGAGGTGAATAGTATTTTTGGAACAATTCTTATACAAAATTTATTATTTACGCATAACCAGTTCTAAGTTGCAATTGCTATCGCAATCAAAGTATTGTGACTATTTTATTGTCTTTCGCTCAATGCAAGCTTCCTTGAATGAGCAAGTCCTTTCTCTCAGTGTAGGAGGTGACATTTTCTAAATTTTCTAAAATTTTCTAAATTCCTAAAAACTGTATTGGCAGTTGTACTTTTATCCCTATAAAACGTGTATTCGGCAAATAATGTTAAATTGCCGAGGACCCCATGCTGCGAAATTTAATAACATCACATATGCAAAAAATATATCACCGATGTTAGTAATCCTTTTTGGCAATTATATTTCTACGCCTATGGGGAGTATATTCTCCAACTATTGTTAACTTGCCGAGGGTACTACAGGGTGAAATTTTGCAGAATAGCATATGCAAAAATTATGTCTATGGGCGTAATGTCCATGGTAGAACTCTAAAGTGTTTTCTGTTAATGGACTGTGCAATAATACTATTTACATAAACCACAGATATTGTTTCAGAAGACAGCTTGTGGGATGGATGCTTCGATGAAGCATGCAGTATGTAGGCTTCTATTACGACTGGTGTAAATAAAATATTCAGCCTGTTTTGGTTGTGAACAATAAAGGCATTGCTGTACAAGATTTGAAGAATTTTTTACGAGCAGGGTCTTTAATTTCCGTCCTATAGTCATTCGTAATCCTCCGCTCTAAAACATTGCTTTTAACGAAGTGTTCGAAAAAACGTCGAAAAAGCGTCTCTTTGCAAGATTGTTCTTTCCTAAAAGAGTTCTCCAACACGTTGCAAATTGGTTTTCATAGCATATTGCCATTTTAAAAGTTCGGGAAGTCGTTCGGGAAAATATCAAAAATTATGAAAACGTAGTGGCAGTTATTTTCATTAATTGGCGTTGCTACAAAATTTTTATTGGCGTTAGATAAATGGTAAGGAAGAAACCATATTACACGTGAGTTTCCTATCTCTACAAAAAAAAAAAAACACTTGCATAACTCTACAAAAACAGTTGGAAATCAGATTGTTCGTTCAATAAAGATTAGAATGCCCCTCTCCAGCATCTAAAGTTAATTGTCTCTCAGAATATGATTTTCCGGACAAGTCACATCTTCAAAAAGTGCAACTACATAAGATCGATGACGTGGAGGCTCTGAGTTTCCACTTATCAAGAATGTTTCTATGACTCACTCGATCACTAACTGAACCATTTGGTAAAAGGATAACTTGCTTAAGCGATCGCCATTTTCTGTCATAGGATGAGGAATAGTTTACATTATGTAAAACTATTGCAGGTAATAAGTGATAATAATAAAAGTCCGTTCATTTTGGCAAGATATGGTTCATTATTGTATTTAGCCCACCACACTCTAGCCCATAAACACCTTCAAATGAGGATGTTTATAGACAGGAAGCAATAAAACTGATCAAGTTCAAATTTCTTACCAGGATTTAAAATTTGAAAAAAATGTCGATGGATTAACCATTATACGATATAATTAATGTTGTGAAGAAATTCCATATCTGTTTCCAAACTTCGCGATAGTGGTGCATGAAACATACTACCGAATGCCAGCTTTATATGTTTAAAATAACTTTTTGGGGATTATTGCATATCGTTCCTTAATATCTAAATTTGTTGCCATGTTAATTTTGCCAACGTTAACAGTTATCACACTGCAACATCTACTAGATTGCAAAAACATATTATATTTCTGCTTAAGTACATAAATATCAATTATACCCTATCAATTTTGGTTAAGTACCTACTGATCAATAAACAAACCTCAACATTACTCCATATCGTAAGATCTCCTTGTGTTTGTTTATTATCTCAAGGCTTCACGCCATATTTAAAACCAATTCACGCGAATAATTTGAATATGTAACTGGCTGATAAGGGATAGTATAAAAGTGCCAATAGGGTATTAGGCTCATCTACACTCAGTGATTGTGAAGATGTTGCGGTTCGTTACACTTTTGGCGTTGGCTTGCTGCGCTTATGGCGGTAGGTCTTTTCAATCCTTTTTAATTTCTTGTGTATGTGTGTGTGTGTCGGATAGTTTATAAGGCAAGAAAGAAAATAGTAAGTAATATTTTGTGAAAACACAAGGAAAATTGCGAAGAAATAGCATTTTGTAAACTAAAGCAAAATTTTAATGTCCTTTTTTATATAGCTCCACCTACCAGGGAGGTACCACTGGTTCCCATGCTCGATGGACGAATTGTTGGTGGTACCGCTGTCAACATTGCTCAATTCCCATACCAACTATCGTTAGTCTTCGGTACTAACCACATTTGCGGTGCTGCCATCATTAGCTCCACCTGGGCTGTAACAGCCGCTCACTGCGTTGTTGGGTAATAAATTTGTTTAACTTTAACTTCATGTTAGATCTAAAAATCCTATTCTCTTCCGTTTCATCTCTACAGTATGGCAGTCTCCAACTTCAGATTGCGTTCAGGCAGCAGCATTAGAAATTCTGGCGGTACCCTCAGTCAAGTTACTATCATGAGAGCTCACGCTTCGTACAGCGCAAGCACTATTGATTTCGACATTGCTGTTGCTCAAGTACGTAGCACACACATGAAAATGATCGGTCGGTTAATATATTTAGTGTTTCCTCGTATTAGATCAGTGGAAGCTTTGCCCTTGGAACGACTGGTGTCAACACTATTGGACTACCTTCCCCTGGAGTCAGACCAGCTGCTGGTACCAACGCTGTAGTTTCAGGATGGGGCGCAACTAGTGTAAGTGTAGGAGTACCTTTATGATTTCGTTTGGTGAATTCTTTTCTGATCGTAGGAAGGAGGAGCAGCTGCTAATCAACTTCAAGCTGTCGTCGTTCCAATTGTTAGCCAAGCACAATGTAGAGCTGCTTATGGAACTAGCGCCATCACTGATCGGTAAGTTGATTTGATTTAAATCCGATTGAAACCCTAATGGTAGGGGTTTTATACACAGACATTACTGAAAAAAGGCTAATAAACTAATTATTTTCCAGTATGATCTGCGCCGGCTTCCCTGAAGGTGGCAGAGACGCTTGCCAAGGTGACTCTGGTGGTCCATTGGTTGTAGGCAACACACTTGTTGGTGTCGTATCATGGGGCAGGGGATGTGCTAGGCCCAACTTCCCAGGTGTCTATGCTTGCGTTGGTAATCTGCGTAACTGGATCGCAAGCAACTCCGGCGTGTAAACTTACTATTCTAGTCTCAAGCGTTTCGGAGATATGGAGTTGTTTGGTTTCGTCGGAGGAAGCTATGCTTGCTGTATTTTTGTGTATGGTTGTTAATAAAATATAAATTTCAAATTTCTTTATTATTGCCTTTAAAATAGATATTGTTTCCAGTATCGGTTTTTGAGTACTTGATATATGTACACTGAAGTTTATGGATACGTCAAACTATTTTTATAACATTTAGTTCCACCAACAACAATCTCTACAGCCTTTGATGTTATGGATCACTTCCTACTAATCAAGGAAACTACGGATTTTCGAATGGGTTGACTTAATTTCTATCTTTTTGAACGGCTTCTTTTCCTGAATGCTGAATACTCTGTTCTTTGTTGTCTAGAGAGCGTTAGTCATTAATTTCATTTAAAACTTTAGCACCTTACGGTGGCTTTGGCCAATATGAATATTTCTGACTCTTGCACACCTCCAAAGCAGTATTCCATACACCCATGCCGGTCTAATAATTTGTTTGTAAATCCAAATTCTGCTAAACAGCGACAGCTTGGAATATTTAAAACAAGCCATCTGTTGTTGAGTGTAGGCTTTCACGACCGTAATCCATAGTAGAAATGTCTTTCGGGTGATGTCGCGTAGTTAATATTTTACTTGACGTTTCGCTGTCCATGCTGTCTAAAGACAGTCTTTAGGAATCTTCTGAAGAACTTGACAGCATGGTCAGCGAAACGTCAAGTAAAATATTAACTACGCTACATCACCCGAAAGACATTTCTTCTAAGCCATGTGTTCTCTACGATTTTAATTTTAAGCTCCTTTACTTTCTTCTTGATATGTTCGCTCCACCATAGCTTTGCCAAGTTATGGAGTTTCATGGTTTTCCATTCAACAATTGAAGTAGTTCCGAGCAATCTAAGTACTTGATGGTTCTGTGTTACTGGGATAGCCTGGAATTGCTACAACTGTTGAATGGAAAACCACACTTCAGAATACGCCTTTGCAATTTGCAGCGCAACTTCTAAAACATTAGGATTTTTATTAAATTTTGTCCTTCGCTAAGTACCATTGTTCCATTAGGAACCTTGTTAGTAAGAAGGTCACGTTGTTTTTCACCAAAGCTGTTGAATAATGAAGGTGATACGTGATCAGATGTAATCGTGGTGCTGCTTTTTGGGACGTTTCCTTCCTTAGGACGTCATGATAGAACAAATATTAATTAAGCAAGTAAGTAATGTTTATTATCAGTATCGCTCTATTAATACGTTGGAAAGAAACCACATACTTATTTTTGCCACACACTTATTTGTGTTGTAATGGTGGAATTTTTTGAGGGTGCTGTAAGAATGCTTGTGTTAGTGGACAAATTGTAAGCAGGACAGAATGGTAAGGTAAGTACTACGTGAAAAACTTTCTGCATTTCGGGAGTTTGAGAACCGCTGTTTTTATACTACAAGATGTTGATCTAGCAATTACGGGGGTGTGTGCGCGGGACGCTCCCTCTTTGGTCAACTTAGAGAAAAAAATTCCAGGTATTATGGCTACATAAAAAAGAAATTTTGAGGTTTGCAAAATGCAGAAATCATGTTTATCGCTAGATTCTTAAATAGCACAAACTTATTTAGGTTAACCAAATAATCAAGAGCAAGATTTCAAAAATTTATTAATTCTTCTTTATGGACAGACATAAAAAGGTTCCTTGGCTAAACTACAGTCCCGATTTTTCCTTAATCCATTCACGAAAAGCTGCGACATTAGCATATACTCCTGGACTATGCCCGCATCCACGTTTAGCAAACGAAACAATGCCCACCAAAAGATTATCAACTACTAATGGGCCTCCCGAATCACTGTGGCAAATACCTTTTCCTCCTTCTGCGTATCCGGCGCATATCATTCTAATAAACAGAATAATAAATAATACATTAGGTAAATGTTTTAGGCTCCATATTGGATAAAAGTACTAACAAGGACGTTTCTGCTGAATCAGATGCTTATTTTAAAATATGTTGTGCCTTATTACTACAATTTACAACGCACGTAAATGAATTGCTTTTAAAATAAACTGTGGGAATTTTTGAAAGATGTGGAAAGGAGCAATCAGCACAAATTTATACACGTGGTTACACTATCAAAATCGTTACAGATATGATAATCACGGTTAAGGCTAAATGTAGCAACTGAATTGAATTTAGGGTTATTAATTCCAGCCAAAAAAATGGAAATAAACGCGATGTTTATAGAAAATATTCAATTAAAAAAAAATTTACGCGTTTTTGAAATGCTTTGGATATATCAGGTACTTAAGAAGATCTGAAGAGGTAGAAAATTATCAATGTAATACATCTGAAATTCGTTTATGGAAATATACAGGGTACTCCCATATACTGGAAAATGATTTTGCAGGTGGAGCGTACAATTCCATATAGTATTTATGATAATTTTTTTATGTCTTTAATAGAATTATTGTAGTTTAAAGCATTATACTGTGGGTCAACCCTTAAACTCATATTCTCTAAGAATTCACAACACAGATCGTAGAACAAGAGGAAAGTAAATGCATGATAGTTCATCTCATTAGTCCTTACCCCGTTGTAATTATTTCTCCGTAATGCTTCTTACATATTTCATGGTCGAATATTGGAACATCTACCGCGCGCAATTCCTCAGACTCTCTTCCAAACGGCTAAATTAACCAAGCGATTAAGTATATTGATATGTTCTAATATGGACAATCGAATTAGATGCTAATCAAAAGTCCCTCTGTTTATTTCCAATGATTTTTAGAGAAATGGTTCTAATTTACTTACAGAGTGTGTGTTGTGTTTATGTTTGACTCTAAAATCTGGAAATCTTGTTTTCGTCGCTTTCGCTTCGCTTTTTCGCTAATGTTCCTAATCCCTTTCTTCCAAATCCTCTTTGGTGGATTTCTTTTTCCTTTTTGAGTTAATGTTCTTGTTTGTTCTTTTCTGAATACTACATTGATAGTTTAACAGTTTTAAAGGAATGTTTGTCGTTTTGTCGTTGATTAAAATTACATTTTTAAATAGTCTATTCTCAAAATATGTTTTATGTCCGTTTATCTGTTGTTCCACAGATATCAATCCAATGACTCAATTCTTTTAATAGTTGACCTAATGGCGATAGCTTCTAACGTAATGAATTCCGACTACTGGATTCCAAATAATGTGTGCTGTGTGAGAGTTGTGTCTTGTTACAAATAATGTATCGAAATTATAAATTATTGAAAATAATTGGGGACTCTGATTATCTTTCACAGAATTTTAATGGAGTTAATGTTAATGTTAATGTTAATGGAGTCTGTTAGAATTCGAATATTATTCAAAATTAATTCGAATTCTGCAAATATTCAATTAAATCTTGACATTTTGTGAGCATTGGAATTAAATAGTGAAAAATTAACGAATTAAAGTGAAAGTTCACATATTTCACTCCAATGGCCCAGTACAATATCATCGTAACACCAAGTAACAATATTCAAGAATTCGTACTTACTTGGGTAATACCCCATCCAGATACTTTGGCCAATACTCCAGCTCCGAATACTTGATTGGCGGAAGGTAGAGCTATTGGCGCAGCTACCGACTCTTCGGAAAAGAAGAAACCTTCTATACGCACCAAAGCTATGTCCCAATCGAAAGAAAGAAAGTCATTGTAATATTCGTGAGGAATGATTTCTTTTATGCTGAAGACCTGCCCCCCTGAACTCGCGAAACTGCTACCTGCACGGATCTTAAACTTCAATGATCTGAAATATTACGAAATGTTATAACGGGTTCACTATAATACATTCACGGAATCATTTACTCAGGGTCTTTATAACAGTGAGCGGCTGAAAGTAGCAAATCTCCGCTAATTATCGAACCCCCGCATATCAAGAAGCCGTTTTTAATTACACCCACTTGGTAAGGGTAGTCCTTAATCTCGACAGGCTTTCCTCCAATGATGCGGTTATTGATTTTATTGCAATTGACACCAGCAGCTACGTAAAATAGAATTGTTTCCCAATTATTTTTTAGAAGGAGGGCCAAGTTCCAATACTCACCAGTAAGTATGCAGCTAACCACCATAATCCTAAGGAGATCCATTCTTTTAAAACGTTGTTTAGTCGAACCGAAAGACTAATCGTTTCAGTTCTTGACACGAGGACATTTTATATTCGCTCAAATTTCTAATCAGAGCCATTAAGCGAATACTAAAACATCTTTTAACAAAAATCGGCGGCATAATTGTTATATCGTGACAATATCTGAGTACCCGATTTTAAATGTTATTCTAAAGAACTTTAAGGCGAATTTTGCAAGTGAAATTCAACAAAAATCATTCTCACATTCACGAATGTCAGATAACTGGATCACGTTTACGTGAATCTTTTGCAATTTCCGCTTGGTCCGTATCTTTATGATTACGTTGATTTTCAATTTTGCTATAAAATCGAAATGAAGCTAATTTATTTTAAAACAAAAGAACACGTATACAAAACTATCGCAAACGTGACTCAAAATTAATCTAATCTGCTGTTCAATAGAAGTGGTTCGCTAATAAAAAATCAGTAGAAACCTAATTTCTTTTTACAAAAAAAAAAAAAACAAGAGATGGCTGAAATATAATACTGTTTAGAATCGTTTAAGCAATAACTGAATGATAATTAGTAAATTGTTAAAAAATAACATTTCATGATAACTCAAACAAATGATTATCTCTAAGCTACGTTTTTTAACATAATTAACAACTTTAAATGTGGCAACTTTAATATTTTGTGAAGGCCCTCTCGTGCTTGCGTCACAGCTAAGCACCTTCTGGGCATACTTTCCATGAGCGTGTTGACAGATCCTTGCGGAATTCCCTCCCGTTCTTGTCTCACAGCTTTTGCAAGGTTATCCAGCGTTATGGGCGAACGAGGACGTTGATCAAGTTTATTGCAAAGATGCTCGATGCAAATGCTGTCTGGAGAATTAGGGCACCATTTCATTCTCTCAATATTATTGGCATCAATAACGTTGTTCATATAACATAATAGAATGGAATATTACCTAAAATCTTCCCACAGGCAACATTTTGCGCTGAAACTTAGATACTAGTAACTCAAAATGTCGAAATTGTGTCGAATTTAAAATATTTTTGACTCACGGAGTTTTGGATTGGTGACTTTTATTGGTAAGAATCGGTATTTTAGGCATATGTCCAAATAAGAATGATGAAAATTTGAATTTGAATTTTTCACGTTTGAAAAGTTTTTTTTTGGATTATGATGTCTTCCTTTTGTTTTGTAATTGAACTAATACCTATAATGAATACCAACTTACTGTTCTTTTGCTTTATGTCTACACTGTGATCGTTGAAAGGATGCATTTGGCTAACCGATGGTATTAATTCCATCCAAAAGCTTGCTTTAAATTGGAATCCCTATTCCCTCGGTATAAAGGTAACGAAAAATGTAGTATTGGGAAGTATCAGTCATAAGTTAACTATCAGTAAGTAAATTACAACCTTAAAGGATTTTAAAAAACCGCAAAGAGATAATGTTCTCGATTGTAAGAATCAGGGACGCTAGGCCTATAAGGCCGCACGCTCTCCCTAATGTAATCAATTAAATCTATAAACAAAATGTATATTACGTAATTTTTGCGAAAATACAGTTTAAACATCTCGAGGCTTCTTGTTTATTCCGTGGTGAAATTTTGAAATGAATTATCTCATGCTTACAACGTAAGAATAGATTGAAATGAAATATTTGGGACGCAATGAGATCGCGGCCCTGCTTGCTATGGCAACGGTACGATGCCTGACCAAACAATTAATCACAGTATACACATTTGGAACGCTCGATTTCCGCGGCCAATCTTATTTCAGCTACGAGAGGGAACGCTGTCTGTTAAAATAGACTTTTTCCAGGTTTTTATATAGTGACAACTAACTGTGTTTACAATAGTCTTTTAAGTGAACTGGACCGATGTGATTTTAAAAAGTGACTAATAGATTTCTAATGAAAAAAACAATTAAAATAACAGAATTAAGGTACGCCATAACCTTAACTAAAATTGAAGCAAATAATATATTGTTTTTAGTTTGTTATATTTAATAAAACAACTTATTAATGAAAATTAAGATTCTCTAATCTATGTAAGCGTAGTGCATACACCCGATTATTATGAATTTTTAATCAGTATCCCCTTTTACGAGTAATTCAAACAAGACGAACGAATACCGAGAAAATTTTATTAGTTCTTCACTATATAATTACATGGAGCTGCCGATTGGCTAAATTATACACCAGCATTTTTTTTGATCCATTCACGGACGACAGAAACGTTAGCATATACTCCAGGCAGACGCTTCTGGGCGCAGCCACTACCCCACGAAACTATACCAACTAAAACGTTGTCCACGGCCAACGGACCACCTGAATCACCTTGGCAGCTGTCTTTACCACCTTCGTCGTATCCGGCACATAACATGCTAGAAAGGAATGAACATGTTAGATTAATTTCTTAGAAATTGGATGAGATAGGAATATCAAGTAGATAGTAAAAAGCACCTCTTAAGAGCAATGCATCAAAATTTGAATATATACTTTCTGTTAACTGTCCAACAGTGTAGAGTGTAGAAAGTAACTTTTGAGAATTACTCTCTAGTGGACAGCTACCTTTAAGCCAGGTTTAAGGTTAAGCCACGGTTCTAGGAATAGAATAACCTGCTTTGCGTGATTGATGTTGATTTTAAAGGATCAGATACTTAACTAGTATTGAGCATAATTACCTTTCAGTAATGCGTCCAAAATAATAACGGCTGCATATTTCACGATCAAAAATTGGGACTTCTACTGCTTGCAGTTGATTATAATTTTCCCCAGGAACACACTGAGAAGAACAAGTCAGTATAAAAATTCTAGTAGGAGTTCTTATTTACCGTGTGCCCACAGGATCCCCATCCTGATACTACTGACAAGGTTCCAGCTGGAAAAATTTGATTGGGCGCCGGAAGAGATATTGCTCTAACTGGTCCACTACAGCTGGAAAAGGAACCTTTTATATTCAACAAAGATACGTCGTAGTCGATAGTGCTCGGGCGATATTGTTCATGTATAATGGTTCCTTGAACGTCAAAGATTTCCCCTTCTGAACTCTTGAAACTGCTTCCAGCACGAATTTTTTGTGGCGTGTTGTTCCTAATATTAAACCGTTTAGTAGTTATTCAATATTATTAATTCATGATTATTTAACCCAATGCAATGTGCAGCTGAAACGACCCAGGTATCGCTAATTATTGAACCTCCGCAGTAGTGGAAACCACTGCTCAAAAGGGATACTTGATATGGGTAGTCGGAAATATTAACCGGTTTTCCTCCAACAATGCGATCGCCGATTACGCCACCTTGGACGCTTGCTACGTGAAGAAGAGAGAATTACTCACTTATTTTGCCCATTTCGAATAACCGTGAATCCTTACCTGCGAATATGCAACTGATGATGCCAACGGTAAGAAAATTCATTTCTTCGGTGTACAGCTAGCCGATTTCGGGGACTAATGTTTTGCTTCTAAGCCTAACGGAATTTATACCGTTTCAGGCAGTTAATCAGGGTCGTTAAGCAAATAATAGATCACGACTTGTCAGAGTTTAGTAACATGAAATGTTAATACAGCGATGTATTATTATGGGATTTTCAAAAATTCAAAATTTTCAATTTTCTTATTTCAAACAGCGATCTAATTGTAAGTGACCTAGTGATGAATGAGAATTCATCATGGAACAGAGACTTAAGGAACGGATACCGGAAGTGGAAGGTGAGCAGTTTTCTCGAATTATTGATGGAATAAAGAAGCAGTTTCTGCGGTGCTTTAATCAGAAGTTGAAGGAGGTTCATTACATCAAAAAACACTTTCTTAAACAAAAACAGTGAGTGGTTGAAATTCAATTTAGTTGTGCTGTTGCTCTATCCGATGTAAGAAACGTGGTAGGTGGACAAATCAAAAATGTTTCCGACTGTAGAAGACAATCGCAATGGAAAATACGTGATCTTCAGACATCAGTACCGCAAGAATTAATTAATGTGGCAGCCTCGAAAGCAGATACCTACAGCAATTTTAGATTGTGATTCGGCACTTGTTAACCCAGCCACAATTATCCAAGCACTAGTATGAGACTATTAGAAAAGTAATCAAAGACATGGTTTTTTTGTTTACTTTCTCTTAGTTTATTATTTTTTCTCAAACTGCACTTTCTCCCGATTCGTTTATTTAAATGAAATATGACAGCTTTTGAAATAATTTCAAACCACTCACTGACCCAAAACAACATTCCTCGCAAATTCATTTTTGAGCAGTTTGGGGTTTTGTCCCAAAATTATCCATTTGGCACTGCTCACATCGTGCGTAATCGCTTCAATGGGATGCCTCATCAAAAACAGATGTATGGGCACGCTTAAATTCATTGAGCTAGTATCTGATTGTAGTCATTAAAGGGCCATGGTCCTTACAAACTGCATCCAACTTCTCTTTGCTTTCTGCACGCGTTTTCCCATCCAAAAAAGAAATGTATCACTGACCGGTAATGTCCTTTTTCTATGATTCCGCAAATACATAAACTTGTTTACTTTTAACAGCTGTCAAAACATGAGTTTCTTCGAAATGTGAACAGATGTCGACTAAACAACGGTGGTATCAGTCGTTATTATTAGGAATAAATTAAAAGACCAGCTGAACGTTGTGAGTCTGCCGTTTTGTTTGAAAATGAAAGTGACGTCATATTTACCGAGCTTTAATAATTTTTTTCCAGAAATTTAGCAACAAAAATCTCATTAGAAACTATAACACGTTTCCCGATATTTGTATTTCCTTATGAAGTATAGATTTTAATTTTTTCATTGGTCTAAGTTAAATAAGTTATAAAATATGCTTTAAAATCGCTTATTTTTAACTTGAAGAATTATATTTTGTAGTTATAATGAAGATTATTGTAAAATTGGTAATAAATTGAATTGCATCTTTAAACAAAGCGAAACTCAGCAAACTCATTTTAATATTGCGAATATTTCGAACCTACGCCTTCGTAAGTATTTAGCAAATATAATTTTAATTGACAAAAGGGTTACCGATCCTAGCTTGAACATTAGTAACAACGTTTCTATCAAGGTTACAAGGTGTATTGAAACAGCAAGATTGCAATAAAAGATTTTTATAACATATCTAGTCGATTGGTTCCTTATAACACTTTGTAATTTTATATATTCGTTACTTTATGAATCCAAGAACGAATTTTGGCTACGTTAGTGTATACGCCAACATATCCAATATCGGCGCAGCCTTCACCCCAAGAAACTATACCTATTTGGGTACCGTTCAGGACTAGCGGACCCCCGGAGTCTCCTTGGCAGGCGTCCTTACCACCTTCAGGGTATCCGGCGCATATCATGCTGGAAACAGAGCATATTTTGTTAAATTCTTCTAATTATACTAATTCGTGCCACAATGGGTAGCTGAATTTAAGCGTGGCCGTACCCGCTTGGTTGACTATCGAATTAAGCATTTCGAAAGAACGTTTTTGTCACATACTTCCTTAAAGGTTTGGGCATTAAAAAGTTAACCGCGCATTGGGTGCCGCGTTTGCTTACTCGGGACCACAAATGCATTCGAATGAAGCAGCTTAAGTGAAATAAGTCCCGATTAATAACTGTAGATGAAACTTGCTTCTGCACCCAAGGCATGGACTACGAAGGGTGAATCGACTGCAAAAAACGCCCCGGAAAATGGCAACTGTTTTTTGGAATAGTCATGTAGTCGTGTTGACCCATTATTACTTGACAAGCTGAAGGCAGAAATTGAGGAAAAAAATTTGGAGAAGAAATAGGTTTTGTTTCGCCAAGTCCATTCACTCGATTCACCAGATCTGGTCACCAGCGACTTTTATCTGTTGTCTTTTGGTTTAAAGTTTCTTTTGGGGAACAGAGATTTTCATCGAATGAGGAGGCCGTCAATTCGTAATTCTACTTTGCAGAACTACTATTTGAAAGGATTAACGAGATGGGGGCATCTTACAAGGCTCCTTACAAGGAGACTATGTTGAGAAATAATGCTGAATTTGACAAAAAAAAGATACTTGTTTCTGTGTTAGGACAAAAACTTTTCAGCCCACCCTGAAATATTGAAAATAAATTAAAGGTGAAGAAATTAAAAAAATTAAAAAGCGAACTGTCTAGTGAGAAGTTGTACGAAAACAATTTTATTGGGTAAGTATAAAACCAGGCGGATTATAATTCATATGGTTAGAAGGCGTATTAAAATGTATCTATGAAATTTGTGGTTTTATGTTAATTTCGCTATGATTAATTTTGCGTGATTATTTTTATGATTTTTTAGTCACGACAGCCGTGACCAATATAGTCATGACTACCTCTTTGAGATTACTTTAGCCATGATTATGTTTGGTAATTATTTTCATGATAATTCTATTCGTGACTACTCTAGTCGTAACTAGATTAGTCGACTACTGTACTGCAGTCATGACTAAATCAATCACTGAAAAAGTAATCAAGCGTTAAAAGTATTCGACTAACGCCTCAATCACGCATTGAATACAATCCCTCTATTTCTCATGCAAAGACGAAGAGCGGTTAATTGTCTTCTTTATGGAGAAGAGATTGCCATATCTGCCCTGTCAATCATATCTTGAGCAATTTTTCTTCAATCACTTAGCTCAAACCTTGAAGGAAGAAGAACTTCCTCAAATAATAGATTTATTTTCTTCTAAAGGCATGGCAATAGTTGTATTAGGTATTAGCAGAGTATGAAGATGAATAATATTTAAAAAAAAATATCAATAGAGTAAAGCTACAGTAAAGTCTACAACAACATATAAATACAGTAAAGTTATGTGTACCTCTCCGAAATCTTATCGCTCCAATAAATATCTTGACACTGTGATCTCTCGATCAATGGTAGCTCAACAGCACGAAGTTTTTCAGGTTTCTGGTACTCGGTAGCCTACGAAAGTGAAGCACATACACATCGAGCATTAACAGATTTTCCGGAATTGTAGAATTGGACCTATTGTGTAAATGGTGGGAGGATAAACGTATCCTCGAAACAGCTGTCCCGAATTGATTAATTGAATTTCTGTGGTGCGGTGTGTGCCGATACTTTTGTGTTGTTACCCATACTACTCCGCACTCCTTGCTAACATTATTTATATTTTTTTAGAATTGGGAAAAATGTAAAAAAATGTTGGCAATAAATTGATTTGTAATTTACAAATTATCAAAGATCGCATAGATAAACATCCATAAAGTAGATGAAGACGTAGATTACCAAACACTTACTACTGTACGTCCCCATCCAGAAGCTTTCGCTATTGCTCCGGCAGGAAATTCTTGATCCTGCTTAGGAAGAGCAACGGCTCGTGTTTTAATATCGTTCGATAGAAGGGAATCGCGCACATGGATTAAAGCCGCATCGTTCTCGGTCGATTTAGAATAATAATCCGGGTGAACGGTGATATCGTTATTGCTAATGTTATGGATTTTTCCGCCTGATGATCTGAAGCTACTACCGACGCGGACAGCAAATTTCGACAAGCTGAAACATTTAGAAAGCAACCTTTAGAAAAAACTTGAAAATTGAAACAACTGCTAATCATAAAAGTACCCTTGCAATGTCTAAAGAAAAGCACTTACTCCTCCTCATCTTCGAAACAATGAGCCGCTGTGAGGATCCAGTGTTTATCGATTATCGACCCTCCACAATAATGTTTGTTACCATACCTTACTGACACCTGATAGGGATAATTTCGAACTGAAACGCTTCGGCCTCCAACAATACGACTCGTGGCTTGGGAATGAACGTCACAGATTCTAGATACTGGAAGAATAAAGTCATGTTGTCTTGCACTAGTTTCAGTAATTTTGAGAAAAGAATTTCATCAAACTTATACGAGTTGCAGCGTCGGTATAGTTTTTTGTATAGCCACATGTAGAGCACCACCAACGAAATATAACCTGCGAAAATGAATTTCAACATATATTGAGCCTATTGAGCTGAGAATGCTGGATGAATCATGTTAATTAGTTACTTAGTGTCGAAAAAGCCGGTGCAACAACGGAAGCTCAAAAAATGTTTATGATAGCGTGAGTGGTAACGCATCATGGATTTATTGCTTTGAATCCGAAGGCAAACGTCATTCCCCCGTGTAGGTATTTCCACATAAGGCAAAGTTCATGGGAGTGTGTCGAAAAAAATGGTTTCGACTTTTGTCTCAATTTCAAGCCAAGTTGCTACAAGGTTTAGAAGATCGAAGAACCGTTAATATCGCTTGGAAACAGTTTGTTTGCCCTTTTCCGAAAAACCAACGTACAACGATGAATAATCCCCCATCAAGATAATCTTAACTTAAATAGAGTTCAAAAGACGATTCAGTTTTCAGAACAGCAAACCAGTTATTAGATCTTTCGTGAAGTCCTGACCTAAGTCCCAATGGTTTCCTAGAATCAAGAATGGGTTGCGTGGTCGATGCTTCCAATCCCTGGAAGAAGCAGAAGATACCTGAAAAATTGCAATTTGGACTGTTCCAACTAATAACTGGCAACTACTTTAATGGCAACTACTTTAATAGTTGGTTTGAAGGAATGAAAAAGTGATTCTGTTTTTGTGGCGAATATTTTGAATATTATGGCTATATGCAAAACTAAGACGGATACAATTATGCTCTAACATGCCTTGTTTCATTCAACAAAACTGAAATCTGTTGTTGATTGCAGAGATGTTCTTTGGGTATTGCATGATTGACTTAAATTCTATATTTTGCTGATGTTATCACTTCTTCAACACGCGGAAGAAGGGTAAGACGAACGCTGTGACTTTATCCGATGTTTGAAGTGAAGAAATAGTGATCACTGCGGTAACAAGATGATCCTTACCTGCTAATATGAAGGTAATAAATTTAATACGGAATAGATACATTATTTTTGAGCAAGCGATTAATAACCAATTTGCTTTATTTCGTTTTCTAGAACTGTTCCTCGTGGAAGGTTGGATAAAATTCCTTCGAAAATTCAATTAACAAACAACGTTGGTTAATAAAATTAATTTTTAGATGCCGCTAAAAACCAATTTAGCCTAGTCTATTCGAATATGTTAATTGCGCATGAGATTGAAATATTTGCTTCAACCTAATCGAAAGACTGCTGCCAATTCTTGATTATTTTATTATTAATTCAAATCGGTAATAGCAGATAGAGCAGTTGCTTTCATCGAAAAGCGTTATATTTTAAGTTTAGTCGTAAGTAAACAACAGTATAAATATTTATTTATACTTAGCTTATTTAGGAAATATTTTTAATTTTTGTTTTAGGGTCTTTACACAAAGAATAATGTCTACCATATGTTTCTGAAGATTTTTCTTATTGATTTATTTCTTTAATTTATATTTTTTTTGTGCTTATTCAATGTAATGAAACAAGTTTAACGTACTTCTTATATACTAAATAAAAACTCTGATCAAAAAGGGATTTTTATTCCAGTGCATTTCACTTATTTACATCGGTATTAATTTCGACTGTTTTTCCAATAATCCAAACCGACAGTGATTTTCCGGCATCAGAAAATTAAAGTCAGCTCCTGAAACAACTCCTACTGGAACAACATCTACTGGTAGGGGGCTTCCAGAAAAATGTACAAAAACTTGATTGACGATCGCCAACTTCATTGCACAATATGTTTAATCTTACCTAAAAACTACAACTACTCACCAATATATATATTTTTAATTTCTTTAAGAAAAAATACCAGAATAAATGGGGAAATTTCGAAAAAAGGACATAAAATCAATGTCCAAAGATAATCACAACACCTCTTCTCTGGGCTCAGTTTGTTTGCATTACAAAATCCATTTTTTCATAACAAATGAAGAATCTAAATGCAATTAAATTGTTTTTCATTAGAAGCTCAGAAATATGTCTTAGTAGTAGATAAAGAAGTAAATTTCAACATTAACTTACTTTGCCAAACCTATTATCAATCGCAATTTATATTACTGCAAACATGCAAGAGACGGCCATTCACATCTAGAGCAAGTTGGTGTTTCTAATTACGTTGCGTAGAATATGGTTATTGAGTAAAAGAAAAAAAAATACATTTCAGAAAATCTTTATTTGAGAATACCACCTTACGTATTCATTTTATTTTTTTTCGGATTCGATTTTGGCCATTTTCGAGCGAACCCAGTCCGATAAGGAGACCACGTCAGCATAAACTTCCGGCTTTTCGGCCATGGGATAAGCGAAATACCCCCATGATACGATTCCAATTAGAACACCGTTAATCACTAAGGGACTACCAGAATCACCTTTTGACGTGCCCTTTTGAATGTGCTCATAGCCGGTACAAATCTCCCTGTTACAAGAAATAAATTAGAATTGGTAATAAAGGGAAAATATTTTACTTACATCTGAGTATTGAGAGTAGGATAAAGGGTCTTACATTTTGATTTTGGAATTAATGGTAATTCCACGGCGTTAAATTGCTCAGGATGGGATAAGGGACACTGCGCAGAAAAAAGAAAAAAAAAACAGTTAGGTTAATTTAACTAAGAACGAAATTGTCTAACATAGTTTTGAAATAATTTACTTGTCTACGATGACCTGGTTATGGTTACCCAATGTAGTACCGAACTTCTCAAGTCTACCCAAAGCTTCAAATGAGCAACATGTTAAGTTCTAAAAATCTTGAATTCTAAATTTTTCCTGCTTTGTGTCAACGTGATTTCTTTAAGTTGACCGCAAGATAGTTTTAAATTGTCTTCTTGATCTTTTCAAATAGTACAAGTACTTACACTACCACATAATCCCCATCCAGTAGCAATAGCATTCACCCCTGGCGGTGGCACATACGACGAATTGGGTAGAATTACTGCTCTAGCAACTGAATCGTTCGTTATAAATGGTTCTTCAACGTATATCAGCGCAATATCGCCCATGTAACTGGTGAAGTTTCCGCGAACATGGATATCCATTGTTTTAATTTTGTGCGTTCTTCCTCCTGATGATTTAAAGCTGCTGCCAGATCGAAATAAAAGGTCCTTCCTGGAATATTTTTTTAGATTTTAGATTTAGATATCTTTCTTAAATGATTCATCAAACTAGCCTTTTGATGGTCTAAGTATGCATTGCAGTGATCAGAAAAAGTTAAACGCAATGTTATTCAATGAGAAAACAAAGAATTAAATATAGAAAGAATAATCTGCAGCAAATCTGATAATTTATTGTTGCTGGTATCTCTGTTATAAGGCACAAATTTCTCAACGAAAACATTTAACGTTTAATACGTCTATTAGCAAGTATGAAGCTTACAAAAAGCTTTTCTTTGGATAAAGAAATCAGAAATTTGCGACACATCAAATCCAGGTGATATTGCACAAATTATATCGTGCAATGTGTATAATATCAACACAAAGTTGAAAAATGCGTTGGACGTTCAATCCCTACAAGGGTGCCAAGAATTTTTTACTTGTTACTGCAGGTATTCTAGGCTGAGAAGAATTTCGCTTAATTTGTGTGAATTGAAATTAAGTTTCCTTATCTAGATGAATCTTGACAATTTCTTAATCTAAATCGGCCTTACCCATCTCTAATACAATGAGCAGCTGTAAGGGCATAGTGCGCTCCAATAACTGCTGCACCACATTTTTGTCTATCCATCTTTTGTAAGGATAACATGTAAGGGAAATCGTAGATAGTAGCTTTGTATCCATCAAATATACGGTGTTCGATATTTCTCGAAACCGAAGACTTGGAAAATGCTATAATTAAAAAAAAAAATAAATTTCTGTATTTTTATAACTGTGATAGTTTTTGCAGAACTGTTGGCCACATAGGGTAGGAATGGAGACCGAATGAATTTTTCAGAATGTTACACAGCGCGTCTAACAATTACTATTAAACTTTCAAATGGAACAGGCGTCAAAATTAATTTTTTTTTAATACAATTACCTATTTTTCTCTTTCTCATCAAGTTGTTTTTACAAAAAAACAAAAAAAAAGAATGCAACAACATTCATCCAAAGTTAGACTTTGGAGATATCCCGATTAGTTACGGGCATTGCGGAACAACAATCCAGCATTGATGAAAAATATATACAGGGTATCTCACCGGCAACTGTCTCGATCGATATATAAAAGACAATACAAATTTCAGAAAACTGACTAGTACACTAAAGTCGACTTGTGCTAATGTATGCTCTTTCATGCGTCGATCGATGCAGTTCAATTAGAAACAATGCCAGCGCGTTCAAATTAAAACAAGAACAAAAAATATATTCAATATCGCGATAACCGACCTGCTATGAGACATCCGGCGATTTCAATAATCGAAATTAAGTCCATTTTGTAACCTAGTTAGTGATGTTCAAAATTTACACTGACCGGAACTAATCGAATTGAAAATTCACAAACTCTTTATAAGAACTACATAATAGTTATCAATGAAGTTCGTGCAGCATGTGCATAGACTCATGTACCTCGAAAGTCGTGCGAAATATTATCTACCATTAATGGTGGTAATACTTTACTGCGGGTATTTTTATCTTCGCTTGACATTCTGTCCTCTTTACTTTTAAAATTAGGTACTAATAGCACGAGATCAATAACAAACTCTAGCATTTTAACGTTGTCAAATTTCTCATGAAGAAAGACGTCAATCAAAGTACATCTGCAATTTGCAATGAAGCAATATATAAAAACAATTTTAGACCACACAATTTAGGCAGAAAACAGGTTGGTTTGCAATGACCTCCTGGGACGTTGATCAGTAAGTGAGCCAATAGAGTGGCTCCCTATTTCAGATCTTACGCCCTTGATTGTTTTATAGGGTTATTTAAAATCGAAGATCTATGTTGGACCACAAAATCTAGTAGATTTGAAAAAGAGAATTAGGTATCAAAACAGTCCCTACGTCATTTCATTTCTTCAATGACGTTATTTATCTTTGCCGTTTGTTATTGATAAAATTTATGTTTTCCATTCTTTAAATGACTATCAAATAAAAAAAAAGTTGTCATTAAGAAAGATACAAAATACTAATTGAGAAAACCTTGAACCAAGCAACTTAGACTAAATTATATTAATTTGTTATAATCACCGCATCAGCGTAATAAGCGTTTAAGATATCGATGGTTTCATTTCATAAAAAATTTAAATAATCTATTATCTTAAAAATCAAACCAGTTAGATATATAGACCGTTAAAGGGAGATGACATGAATCGAGAAAGAAACATGTGTCGTGTACAATAAAAGCTGAATATTCTGAACACTTGGACATAATTTTACGCATTTTTTTTTTTTTTTACGCATTTTACACATGTATGTTTGAATTATGTTTCTCTAGATTCTTTTCTCTAGATTGTGTGGAAAGTCATTTTCAGTTCACGCACTAGATGGACATTTCGGATTGTTTAGGTAAAAATATTAAAATCATTTATAATGCATACAGGCTGTTTATTTTCATCGGTGAAAAATATTTACATGTTTTTCACATTTTGATCTTAAACACCGCTGTTGCTTGAGATCCAGCTGCGGAGATTGCCAACATCACTGTAGACACCGGGGTATCCAGCGACTGCGCATCCGTAACCCCAAGAAACGATACCAACGAGGACGCCGTTAACAACCAATGGACCGCCAGAGTCTCCTTGGCAAGCATCTTTACCGCCAGCAGTGAAACCAGCGCACAACATACTGAAAATTGA
>LR736862.1:7354355-7431085 GCA_902654985.2 Oryctes borbonicus
AGATGTGAGAACCCAAGTATTGCAAAGACAATTGATATGGGTAATCAACAATGTTAACTTCGCTACCTCCAACAATGCGTCCATCCAACATTGGTACAATTGGAGCATCGCGTTTAGCTGGGACTAAAATATTGCGAATTATAATTTAGTATCAATTAGTAATTTGTGTATCAATAAACAGAAAACAAACTCACCACCCGCAAGGGCGCACCCAGCAAGAGCAAGAACGACCAAGAAACGCATTTTAGCTGTCTGTAACGGTGATGGTTACGTTATGCTGTTCGTTCAACTTACAGGGCTTTTATATTATACGCTTGAATAAAAAATATCAGCTCTTCATTGTCAATTCATTTTTTTTGAATTTTTTAAAGTATAGGCTCTAAAAATTTCGATATTTGCACATAATTGCGTCTGCATCTCAAGTGGTAGCAATATTCAAGTGCTTGTTTGTGGTTGTTGAAATAAACATAGTAGTTTCACTGATGATAAGGTGTTCGAAATTATTTGAAGTGCTTGCCACAGGTTTTTATGATCCATTTCATAAAACTTTTATTTGCATTTTGCATATTTACTTTCTTCCCTTCGGATTCGTTTTTGGTCACTCTCGCGGGCACCAACTTCGATAAGTTGATATAAATCTGAATATTCAGTCACATGATGAGGAAGTTATGCAACCATGCCGTTTAGAACGAATAAGTAATATAGGGTAAGTCAAGAATAAAGGATCATACTGTTTGTTGTTGGAGCTACGCCAAATAGAAAATACGAATAAATACGAAGGTTACAATTAAACTTTTAAGAAGTTTCGTAACCACTTTAATACTTACTACTGCCTTTCCATGAGTGTACAATATATTGGACACCATTAGACTTCACAGACTTGCACAAAACTTAAAGTTAGCAATGTATTCTTTGCTTAACATACGATATGTCTAAATGTGCTTACCTCAATTTTATCTTTACATCTTCTAAGAAATTAAATTCTTGGAAACATTTGAAATTTCCAAATTACTTCTTGCTTTAGGGCAAAGTGATCTTACAGATTTGGGGCATAGATATAGAAATTCTGAAATATGGAGAAGAAATCTAGATGATCTAGATCTGCTTTAAATGTTAGAAACAACCTGCAAGAATTCTGGTACCACTTTGTTCCTGATCTTTGTCATATCGGAAAATGTTTCGATAAAAACGTAGCATCGAAAATGGTGTGACCCACTTTAAATATTGCTTATATACTAGAGAAGGTAATAGTTGCAGCTTCCTGATAAGATTTTCATCACACAAGAAACATTTCCTTTTTAACCATCCTTTAGTCCAGATTTAATGCTTTCTTTTTCTTCTTTTTGGCTTCTGTCGACATTCTTAATAAAAATGTTGGGAAATTTTGATCCCTATTTTTAGCCTTTTTTGAGATGTAATTCGAAAAATAAACGAGATAGGTAAATGAATGTGGGGCGATTCTCCGAGTCCTATTTTACTTAAAAACATGTAACTGTGTTTTATGTTGGAATTAATTAAAAATTCCAAAATTATCAATTTTGCCTAGAAGATGCTAGCAAAAAAGTTACAACTGCAAGAAAAATTATGGAATTTTTCATAAAGCGTGATAGCACATTGGTAAGCAGCTCGAGCAAGCTTCAAACTCTTCTGCCACACAAGACAATTCGATATTAACATTGAGGTTGGGTTAATCTTCGCTTTAATAGGTTGTGAGTGTCATACAAGGTCTACAGAAAATCCGCACCATATGGGACTTTTTTATCTCTTCTTCTAGTTTTAAAGTAACTGTATCTGTAGTTTGTCTATACATCATTGTTCCAAAATATTTTTCCCATCGTATTCGTGCCAATACGTAAATGTCATGTATTTGATCAAATATGAATTGATGTCATTTTGTTATTTCTTAATTTTTTTTTTAATACATACTGTATATTTTGTGCATGTGTTTTCTTCATCCGTATCAGTTGGACATCAAGGGCTCGTCTTAAAATAAGCGAGTTGTTAATTTATTTTTTATTAAGAAGATTCGTTTCCCCAAATTAAATCATCTTGGGTAGAAAACTTAAGGCCGCTTCTGGACTATTTTCGTATTATCATAACTGAAAATGTTAATAATGGAATCATACTGAGTTGAAAAGTTAGAGAATCCCTCTGATTTTCTCATAATCCAAAGAAGTCAAAACAACTTTTTTTATTTAATTGGGAATTTGGTTAATTGTAAGAATAGACATCAACATTTATTAACTTTTAAGATTTTAAGCAACGTTTTATCGGAAAAAGACTTCTTGAAGGAAAAATTCTTGCGATCATAAAAAATCGGAGATATTTTGTAACCGTTCGATTCAGTGTGACTCCTTTAATATTTTCAGTTTTGCAAATACGAAAAAGTTGAGATTTTTGAATCACAATTTGAGTTTTGAATGTTTTCGTAGACAGGACATGATATGACATTTGTTCATATTTGGTCAAATAATGAAATTTTTGGATATTTGAGATTTTTAAACGATATTTACGCATTCATGCGAATACGATTAAACTAATATTTTGGAACATTTTTTGGTTCCTAATGATGTACACTGCCCTTCAGTGAAGTTCGGTCATACAATAAAAATCTATTATATCACACTGTATACAATTATTAATACATAAAATTAGAAAAATATTAAGCATACACTCTTTTCTAAGGGATTAAAGCCATAAATTATTATGTAAAGTAGAAATATTGCGACAACCACAATAGAGTCCCTTTTATTATCATTCCAAGAATTTCTCGGAAGTGCCGATCTTTTGAAACGGGTCGTTTGGGGATTATTAACGAACAATACATTTAGGAAATATACCGCAGTATCACTCTTGTTTATTTATCGCAGGCGTACAGATATAAATTTGCTTCATTTTACTATTAAACGTGTGTTTGTGTGCATCTGTCGTTTTTGCGCGAAAGTTTTAAGAAAATTTACTTCAAATGGCACGTGGCAAGCTTTCCAGTGTAGAAACACGTATTATTACGCTGTTTGAAAAAGGATATTCGGGGCGACAAATTGCTGATGAAAAAATAAATATAAGAAGTTCAACAGTAAATGACATCATAAAGCGATATCGGACAACTGGAACTATAGAAAATCGTGTTCGTCCTGGAGCATCTAGAAAAACAACAAAAGCTGAAGATTTGAGAATTGTATTATTAAGCAAACGCAATAGAAAATTAACAGCGCCACAAATAGCAGATGAAGTCAATCGCGGCCGTGAAGAACAAGTTTCGGCGAGTACGGTAAAACGTCGACTTCAACAAGCGGACCTTCATGGACGCATTGCCATTCGGAAACCCTTATTACGTCCGGGCAACAGAGCAAAACGGCTACAGTAGGCCCGTTCTCATCTAGATTGGTCGTTAGATGATTGGAAACACGTGCTTTGGAGTGACGAGTCAAAGTTTGAAGTTTTTGGGCAAAATCGACGAGTTTATGTCGGAAGATCTAAAACCGAAAAGTGATCCCGAACTGCATTGTGCCTACAGTGAAGCAAGGGCGTAGTTCTGTGTTAGTGCGGGGGTGTTTCTCCTTTGCTGGGACGGGAGATTTATGCAGAGTGCAGGGTGTAATGAGTTGTTGTGGGATGAACTGGACAGGAGGATCCGAAAAATATGCCCAACTTCACAAGAACATTTACGGAATATTCTGCAACATGAATGAATTAATATTCCACAATCCGCTTTAACAAAACTTACCGAAAGAATGTCTAGAATAGTTCGAGCGGTGATTAACAGCAAAGGAGTTTTTTTCGATGAAAAAAAAAATAATGTTCAGTATGTTATATTAGGCCAGAATAACTTTGTATTTATTTATTTTTGTCTTTTTCACCTGTACATACAATAAAATTGCATTTTGTTTTTAGTTTCGTTTGTTTCTGTAACCTTTTCGTGTTTTTTAATAACCGACCGAAGTTCTCTGAACGGCAGTGTACAGGCAAAACTACAAACACAGTTACTTTAAAACTAAAAAAATAGAGATACCCATATGGTGCAGACTTTTCCGCGGTCGCTGTCTACCATATACTATTATCTGTACTTTTATTTCATTTAGTTTTTCTTATTTTTATGTATACAAATGCATCCCCGGATGGCGTATTCCATTCTGGTAAACCTTCTTACTTTTAATTTTTTTTTCTTTAAGCAGTCTTCATCAATTAGTTTTGCTTAGTTTTGGATGTTGAACCCAGCACTCAAGCTTGCTTGAAAACATACAGGATGTTATAAGATTTAAAGAATGCGAAATTCTTTTTAAGCAAACTACCCTTATTATTAGTTTGTATTTGTATTATTGAAAAAGGTTGATCGGAGCCCAAGTTAAAAAAAAAAGACAAAAATACAATTTTGTATTTTCAAATATTACCCATTATTTTACAAAATGGATGCTAACTTTAGAGCAAAGAATTCACGCTGGTAAATGTTACGGAATTGAGATCCATATGCAGTAGAAGTCTGTAAAAATATCGAAGTGATAAGATTTTCACATTAAAATTTTTACAACGCCCTATACATTTTTTTGCAATTTTAAATATTATATTCAACATCCAAATTTCATACTTTGGATAAAGGTGAAAACGCCGAGCTAATATTAATATTTTTAATCGTTTAAAAACACTACATATAAGTACGTAATTTTAAGAAATTAAGGAAAATAATATTAATCAGTCTTTCGTAGTAATTTTTATCTATTTTATTAATTATTAATAAGCAATAATTAGTTATCGCAAAAAACTAGAAAGTACATAATCTTGCTCTACGCTTAATTTATTTTTTAGTTAATTATTAACCACGTTATAAAACAATATTTTTAAATAATTAGAAAATATACATACAACCATCTAGCGGGTGAATACGTCTACTGCTAAGCTACTAAACAGTAATTTGAAAGTTACCTACTGTATTACAGATTTCTAATAAATAAAGTTCGCCACTTTCCGTGTGCTTCTCTTAATTAGTAAAACTAGACAGACTCGTCCAGTCTCTGCTAATTACATGTAATGTACGGAAAATGGGAACTGTGCATTGAATAATTCAATATTCACATATTGCAATAGATGCCGCACTTCGAGAAATATGCGATTAATTCGAAAAGAAAAAAAATTAACAATAGTTTATGCAAAATTGCAAGAAATCAGTTGCAATAATACAATTGTCTAAAAAAGAACTGGGACGTAGCTTGATAAATTTAATTTTTCAAGCGAATACGTATCTTTAACCATCCAGTCAATAATTCATATAAACCTTTAAATATTTCATCGATTGCACTGCAAATTTTTATTTAATATTCCGATATGCCTTTATTTTACATTGCTCGCAAATTGTTATAATCGAAAGTAAAAAAAAAAAAACAAGTTAAGTCAACTCCTATTGAGTAAGTTTTAAACTTTAGGTCGTTATGTTTACCATTTGTTAATCCTCTATTCTCATCTTATTTACGCAAAATACGTCGATATTATTGATGACGATTTTGATTCTGACAAAATACAAGCGTTATCCTCAGTTTTCTTGCATCAGTATGGGGTTTGTTCAATTTTATCGCTCCAACAAACAATGTATAGAGGTTATCTACGCATGGAATAATACAATTCTTTCAAAAAAATGCTAGAACTTCCTTCACTTAACTGTTACTACGTCAGATTAGCACTTCATACGGTAAACAGGTTATTTTCGCAATGGTGTGATGAAATAATTATTTACAGTCTTCTCTTTAGTTCTTGGTAACATGAGTTGCAACTTGTTCTGGTGGTCTGATTCGCTTGATGCTTGATATCTATTTATTTGGAAACCGAGTAAAAATTTTATTGCCCTTATGGACATTGTATAAACAATTCGAGAAACTTCTATCGGTAACGCGATATGCGTTCGTTTTTTTTTTTTTAAATTTAGGCCACTAAGTTATATGCACTGAATGCACAATAAGAATACATTCGGTATTTTCAGCGTTTATATGATTTCAAGCTGTTCAAATTATTTAGGGCGCTGGTCAAGGTATTCGAGCTGCTCGGGGAGCTGTCCAGGGCTTGTTCAAACTCTCCAGGGAGCTATTCAAGCTGTTCAAACTAATTAGGGATGTGCTCGAACTACTCGAAGAAGTGTTTAAGTTATTCAGGAAGTTGTTCAGGAAGCTGTTTAAACTATCTATGGAGCTGTTCAAGCTCCCTGAGAAGCTTTAACAATCCACTGAAACACGCCCATTTCCCGGAATCCCCTTCCAATTTTCGGAATTTCGTTATCTCCGATTTCTTTCCACATACTCAATCGCTCGTATGCTTACCGGAATAATAAAGCATCGCAAGCTGAGCTGATTCGAAACTTTATAAAATTGATAGGGTGAGGGGCAGGTAGTTGGCCTGAGATTGACCCTACTGTGCAATATTGTCACGAGCCGCTACTGCGTTATAATAATAGCTCCGCTGAGTGTATTACTTGCTTTTAAACAAACACTATCGAAAACAACAGACAGAAAAAGAGCAAATCTGCAATTTCTGGCGTTGATGGTGATGCAATACCAACATCATTGGCATTATTTCACTGTTATTAACTATATTATGCCATACTTGTTTTTATACTTGCATCATTCAAAATTAGCCTCTTTCTTCTACGTTACAGTTTACGTTTGGTGTTGTAATTTTGAAAGTGATGCAATATGTTATGCATAATGCAATATGCAATAATGTTATTAACGTATAAATGCACCTATGAGTGAATATACCCGAGAACGTCAGGTATATTAATCATGTGAATACGTGAATTTGTCAATGTAATTTGTATCATTTGGGATGTGTTGAATTATTTCATTTAAACTTTGAGGATGTAAAATAAATTGTCAAATGTGATAGGCTCACCTCCTTTTTAATTTCAGAATCAATAATTCAAAGTTCCTTTTCCATAGAACTCTTTGTAGGACTTACCAATTTTTGATTTTGAATCAAAAATCTTAAACTTATTTTCATACAGCATTGTTTTATTTTGGATCGTCCCAACATTATTCGCTAAATGGGAGGGAAGCCATGTACTATTGAAAACTTGGAGTATACAAAAAAGATATATAAATAAGTAATAATAAATAAAAGGTAGTAATATAGCCACTGTTACGGTTTACAGATGGAAATTCCTGAAAAAACAGTAGCATTGCGGTATTTTGTGCCTGCAGGCTCAAACTAGACAAAACTTCGATGTATGGGGACCGGAACTATCGGAATTCCACTGTATACAGGTTAAAGAATGCAATACGAGTACTTCATAAATTCACTCAAAAATTATTTCAAGGTCTCCCCTTAATATATACGCAATTTGTGGTTATAACATTTTAATTAATAATTAATAAACGTTAATCAATATCGTATTGATTATTTCTAAGGAAAATATATGCTTTATTCATCAATATATTTCATGTAGAATGAGCCAGCAAAATACAAGGGTGGTTCAAAAAGTCCTTAGAAAATCTCAGAAATGGCGCTGGTAATATCGAAAATGGTTTGTTTTTCGTAAAGATCATTAGTCACTAGACAGTCACACACATCCATCAAAGACAGTCATTATCAGTCATCATCAGACATAGGGCCACACATATCCATCACACGGTTTTATGTTTATTGTCGATTTAAACAAAGAATCTCTGTTTATGTAGAAGAATAGAAAAAAGTGGGTTTCGAGCGGTGATTAAACACTTATATTTAAAATCGTAGATCTGTCCCTGTGTTAGCAACTGTCTACTATCGGGTAAATGAGTTTGAACGTGGACGTACATTCACAAAAGATGAACATCGTTCTGGACGTCCAGTAGAAGTGACTACCCCCAAAATAATCGACAAAATCCACGATATTGTTTTGAATGATCGACGAATCAAGGTGCGAGAAATGGTCGAGGCCACAAGCATAAATCGCAAGGCACATTGCGTTTAATTTTCCACGAAAAATTGGGTGTGAAAAAAATCTCGACAAGGATGGGTGCTGCGTTTTGCTCTCAGTGGAAAATAATCGCAATCGTGTGGTCGACTCGCAATCCTGGCGAGTTTTTCCGTCATTACTTAATTATGGACGAAACATGGATACAGTACCACTCCGAAGCGAAGAGAACATTCAAAACAGTGGGTTTTTGAAGGCGAACGGGCTCTGAAGAAGGCGAAGACGGTGAAATCGGCCGGAAAGATGACGGGCTCAGTTTTTAGGGATGCACGCGGAATCATCTACATAGATTACTTGAAAAGAGGACAAAACAATATCTGGAAAGTATTATGCGTCGTAATTGGATCGGTTAAGCGAGAACAAACGTCCTCATTTGGAAAAGAAAAAAATCCTCTTCCATCAAGACAATGCACGGGTGCACACTTACGCAGTTTCGATGGCCAAAATTATGGAAATGAAGTTCAAATTTGAAAAAATGGTTCAGCGGACAACGGCTCGCGTCGAACGAGGAAGTCATCGGCCAAGCAGATCTGAGTCTGCTGAGATCTGAGTCTATTTTGAGTATCTCCGAAATCCTACTTTTTAGAAGGTTTAAAAAAGCTGGAGAAATGCTTGGAAAAGTGTATAGAGTTAAATGAAGATTATCTTGAAAAATAAATGGAAATCTACAGAAAATACATTGTTACATTACAGTTTTCAGAACTTTCCAGTATATACACAAAGCAGCCTATATAGTTTACATATAGTGCAGAATTCTTTTATCTATATAGCGATTTCACTTTTGAGGGATTACAAGTATTATCGAGGACTAACCACTATCTGGTGCCGCAGGTACCGAGAAATAATGTAAATGAGGTAATGGGCCGTTTTAGGAAAAATTAAAGTTTCTTAAATAAAGAAGTTATTATGTTTCGTTACCATTTACAATTTAAACTTTATTATTTCAAAGCAAAATATTGTATTTTATACCTTTATAGGTGTACTAAAGATATTTAATGGTATTTAAATTAACATCCTTTCAACGTAATTAACTAATTTATAAAAATTTACATATATAAGAAAGTAATAAATTAGAAAATGCAGTTGGAGGACAGTTGTTGCAAAGTACAGACGATCAAATTTGTGAAAGAAGAACATGTGGAGACCACGCATTACAGATGACGATTGAAGAAATCATTTGAGTACTGAAACACAGCAGATAATTCTGAATGTATACAACAATTTGAAGAGTGAGAATTATGGGACTAAAACAGAGACAATGATTAGAACATCGAAATTAACGGCAGTGTCTTACTGAACAGTCCAAAAAATCGCTCAGAATGGTTTATTTAAAAGGAGAACAAGGAAGAACAAAGGAAAAACGAGGAAAATTAGTATGTACGATTTTGATATTGTGAGAAGAGTGCTATAAAACAATTGAAGTTCCTACATTGCGAAGTTTGTGCAACTTCCTGAAAGAAAATCATAGAATGCAGTGTTGTATCACTACGTTGTGGCGCGATATGAAAGAAAACGGCTTTAAATTTGGTGTAATAATTATGGAATCGCAAAGATTGCAGCTACTTCGGGATTAGTACCTGACAAAAGTGAAGGCATTTAGAGAAGAGAAACGTTTCATTTGCTACTTGGATGAAACATGCTATGATACCCATGATACTGTCAAGAAAAGCTGGGATGATGGTTCGAGAATATGTTCCTGGGAAGAGGGAAAAGAATAATTATTGCACATGCGGGATCTGTGGATGGCTGGGTTGGTGAAGTATTACTGCCTGCAAAGAACATAAAATCTTCCTCGTTGGATTATCATGAAGATATGACAAGTTCCTTGTTTGAAGAGTGGTTTGTGAATAAGTTACTAACTACCGTCTTTACCTCCAAAAAGTCATTAATATGGATAATGCCAGTTACCACTCTCGATTTAAATTATTAAAATACCTAATGGGTAAAGCACAAAATTGGAAATAACAAAATTTTTAAAGGAGAATGACCTTCATTTTGAAGTAAATTATTCTAAGAAACAATTCCTGAAAGTCTCACAAACGAAAACATTTCCGCAGCAATACTTTACTGATAATGCTGCAGCTGCTGCAGGTCACGCAGTACTACATCTAGCTCCATGTTACTGTATCTGCAATCCAATAGAGTTGATTTGAAGTTCACTAAAGCAACACATTCATTGTCAAAATACCGCTTCCACATTTAGCGAAACAACATCTAAGACGATCCAAGAAGCTATATTATCAATAACACAAGATGCTTGGAAAAATTGTATACAACAGCTTGTCGGTATAGAAGACGAGTATTTACTGTACGCAAACTCCATCCCGTTATTTATAATACATATAAATGATGTAGACGATGAAAGTAGTGATTCTTATGTTACTATTGTTATTATAATTATTAAGATATATTTTATTTTTGTTATAATTGTAAGATTGCAAGAATAAATTTTTATTATTTCCCCAACAATGTATGTTTATGTGTATATAAATAAATATATTACTCAGTCGAACATTAATCTTTTTATAATATTATAATCTTAGTGAATACGTCCCTGTTAACCATAGAAAGGGATTATAACGGTCGGTAAACATTTCTTTTGCGAACATCGAATGCTATTTAACAAGCCAAGTCGTTAGAAAAATGGACAGACTATAACATTTATAGATTTTCATATTCATCTTGTTTATGCTAATTGCATTACATAATTAAGACGTATGACTGTGCTCTATTACAACAAATGTCCAGGAAATAAGTTAAAAAAATCCAAGATAAGATATATTTGTTCAATATCACTGTAGGGTTAGCGAACCCGCTGAACCATATTAGACGAAATCCGGTAGCGACTGGTGCGGTTGTCTGAAGGCAAAATCCAAGTTGAAGGTGCTTTGCTGTATAGTAAATAATTGAAAAAGAAATTATCGCAGAGATTTTTTATATAATATGTCAATTTGAAGCGTGCTGTTTAAAAATTCTCATATGTAAATAAAATTAATTACTTACGTCAATGGCGCGGTTATCTCTTGTAAGTGTTGGAGGAGTTGTACCCTGTCACCGTTTACAGAATTCTTGGTACAATTTGTTATCGTTTCTCCTGAAAAAAAGATGATAGCCGCTTTAGTTACTACAGCTAATACAGATCACTTATGCAGAGAATGTACACTCCATATCCAATAACATCCCAGCATATATGGTACACAGTATACAAACCATATTACAACTATTTTCCATTGTTATGCAACGTATATTGTTCGAAGCGTGTAATGCTATAATAAATATGCATTAAGGGTTATCAGCAGATCCGGATAAATCCACTTCGTTTACTTATCGTACGATAATTACATTGCCTATAACTAGATTATGTGGAATATCAATATAAAAAAAAAGGTTGTACTGGATTTAAATTTATTACGTTGCGGTGAATACGTTGTTATCTAGAGGAATTAAGTGTGTCAAATTCTTTTAAATTATTTAAATAAGAATTAAGTGCAATACAACGAATGGTAAAACTAATGTTTTAGTCAACTGGTGAAGATGTTGATTTAGAGCTTATACAGATTTAGAGGCCCTAAATGTAGATTGGTTCATATGTTGAAGAGTCAACGAAGTATACAAATAAATTTTAGAACATATTGGAATAAAAGCAAAAAAACACAAGCACCTAGCTAACGAATGGGAGCTTTCAGCTTCATCTTTTATTACCTGTAATCTCCATAACCAAATTTCATCTCTATTAACTAAAACGAAATGAATTTAAAAAACGTCTGGTGATACGAGTTGGTAGCCAAAAGGATTTCATTAATGTGTTCAGCACCGATTCAGCCACGATTCAGGTGCAACATAAATCAGGGATCTTCACAATTAAATTTTTAATCAACATGTTTTCATGCGCAGTATAATGTATCGCGTTTGCGTTGATTTAAAGATGGTGATTTTTTTGCTTGGGCAGCAAAGTGGATACCCCAAGTAGCCTTATTTTATCTGTATGTGCGATAATAGAGTAAAGCAAGATCACCGGACGAAAAAGAAATGGCCACTTAGAGAAGAATTAACTGTAGTTGAAACGAACATCATAAACGAGTCTTTGCTTGATAAGGATAAATTCATTTTTCCTCCACTCCACATAAAGCTGGGGCTCATGAAATAATTTCTTAAAGCCTTATATAAAGCAGGCGAATGATTTAAATATATTTGTAGATCATTCCTCAAAGTAAGTATAGAAAGATTACAGGCTAGAATTTTTGGTAGTCCTCAAATTCGCAAGTTTATTAACGACTTGAATTTCCCAAAAGCCATGACTGATGTCGAAGCTTCTGCTTGGTGCTCTTTTGCTGCTACGCTTAAGAACTTTTTGGATAACAATAAGGCAGAACATTATGAAGAACTCGTAAGAAATATGCTGATTAATTTTAAGAGAATGGGTGTTAGTATGACACCTTCTGCGTAGCCATTTGGACTGATTTCCGGAATACGTCGGTGAATTTAGTGAAGAACAAAGCGAAAGATTGCATCAAGACATAAAGTCAATGGAGCGGAGGTATCAAGGAAGGTGGGATAAAGTATACGAATATTATACGTTACAATGCAATTTTGCTCATTGGGCAAGTTACTGAGGATGCTCAAAAAGCTCGAGACAGGAACCGTCGGCAATAAAGATTCCATCGTGTTACAAAGTGTTCAAGATCCGCGACAAATGGAGACGTTTTCCTCAATCAAGCATTAATGTATAGTATCAAAGCGAATAAATAGAAACGCAAATAAACATTTCTTAGTTTTCTTATGTAACTATGTGCGGTAAGGCTTGTTATACATGTACATAAAATTACAATAACTTACATAAATAAGTAAAAAAGTTATAAATTTTTAAGACGGTTTCTCGAGCGGCCTCATAGTCCGGCGCTCCATATTCCACGTCTCTGAATGTTTCATTCTCACGACATCATGATGGAACTGTACATTAATCGCCTAAACTGGAGATTCGAACTATTTGCATAGTCCCTTTAATATCGAAAAATAACAGATCAGTACCATCGACTGATGTTCTGATCATTTGTGAAATGTTTAAACCAGTCGCAGGATGGTATGTGGCCTGAGTTGTCGTTATTGAAAAGATATTATTACCAGTTATTCATGCCTTGAATTAAGACACCCCAAAATATCTTTGCAATAAAATTTGCTTCAATAGAAACGATAATGTGATAATAATCTACATATTACTGCAAAGAAGGTATGCTTTTGTAAATAGAAAGTCGAATGCCTTTCACATCATCTTCAAAAGGATGGAAGGGAATATGGCACAATTTCTCATTTAGCATTTAGCCATCTAATAATAAAATGTATGAATTATATTACGGACTATTCAAATTTACTTTTTTTTTGTTTGTTGCTCGTGATATTCAATTTACTATTTCTACTCAAATTAAATCTTCTAGATTTAATAAGTTTTAAAGTCCTTTGTTAGTTTTAGACACATTACTAGAGTAGGCAAATTAGGGTGCGCACCATCGGCGCAGCTAACGAATGGACTCTCGCATTCGAAACACTAGTCAGTATCTAGTTTGCTGCCGCCAGGAGCGTACGTAGTAGTAGCAGCGAAGTATTCTGTGTTCTGTTTTTCATAATGTCGAAGGTACGTAGATTGAGAAAACAGCTATCTATCATTAAAGACAATGAATAGGTTAATTTAAGTATTATCCGGATTTGACTTACGCGTAAAAATTAAATGTTTAGTGTGCCGCTCACAAACACATTGTAAACGGCATGTGCAAAGTGCAAACCATAATAATATGAAAACCGGTGTCGTGGCAAAATACGAACAATTCTTATTTGATTTATGTACAATGATGATTCAGTGTAATCTGGCGTTTACCTTGTTAAACAACGATTACCGAGCAGGACCACGTTACGAAATTATTTACCATCTGTACGTGTACATTTAGAAAATAAAATTAAGGCTGAACTGAAAAATAAAAAAGTGTGCTTGTGTGTGGATGAAACAACTGATTGCAAAGAAAGATTTGTTCTTAATATTATGCTGCGCAAAATGGAACCATATCAATCGTCATCGTCAATTTTATTAGCTTCTAGACGAATAGGAGAATGTACTGCCCAAATAATTTCAAAAATGGTGTTAAGCGCATTAGAAAAAATTGAAATATCCACAGATCAAGTCTTAATGTTAATGGCAAATGGTGCCGAAACCATTTTTTACATATTACATGTAACATTCATGCTCTACATCTTGTGGCAGAGATAATTCGTAGATGTTATCCACAGGTGGATGCGTTAATTGCGAGGACAAAAGCAGTAATTCTGAAATCAGTCAGATTAAAAGTGATTTACAAACTGTTCACAGCAATTACATCAGAGTAGTGTAAGCAATAGAAAAATTACAACATTCTTCACTGTCGTTAGAGGAATTGCAAATTGTGAAAGATGTACGCGCACAGCTTTGTTCTGTACAAGACGCAAAAAATGAGTTTGTTCTAATTAAGTTTGAAAGCGTTTTAGACAAAGATTCAGAATTTGCCACACTTAGACAAATTTGTGAAGGTTCGTCTACAAATGTGTTAAGTTGTTTGAAAGATTTTTTTAATTATGTAAATATAACATCACTAGATGTAGAGCGATCGTTTTCTTTATACAAGAACATATTTTCCTCGCGGCGGACGCGTTTTCCAGAAATAACTTTGGAAACGCACCTCATGTTAAAAATATTTAATCTCGCTTCTCCAGTTTTTCAAGTCGCGGAAGACGCTTAAGACGGTAAGTTTTTTTTAATCATCGAATTACATACACTCTCCATTTTCTTTTTTATACATGACTAGAGATGGCAATTTCCCGTGTTCATTCAGTAACATAGAGATAATTTATCGAGATTATAGTCTACAATAACCAGCTCAAGAACTTTTTTGTATCTAGCACCGGAACGGCACCGTTCGGGATAATATATCTCTGCATACTGATCCCCTTTCCATGCAAGAGTTTCGTTAGCTAGACCGATGGTGTGCACCCAAATTTGCCCACTCTATACCTTACCCCTTAAATGCAAATAGAATAAGGGCTCTTGAACCTACCTGAACGTATATCAGAGAGTCTAAGTATAAGTAACAAACATTGTAATAAGATTTAAAATTCCCAAACCTAATTAATATTACTGGTAATTCCGAAATCTGATTATTTAGCAATGTCGTTATCTTTGCAAAATTTTAAATTTCCATGATATCAATTTAGTTTAGGTATCAGATTCTAAACCGAAGTTACTCTAATCTGGGTTTCCGGGTTGAAACCGCGTCGTAATTGCATGAGAATGCCGACGTTTCGCTCTCAATTTTATGCAGCGGCCCAGAAGAAACTCCTCACAATTGAGAGCGAAACGTCGTTTAAAGTTCTTTGTTAGTTTTAGATACATTACTAGAGTAGGCAAATTAGGGTGCGCACCATCGGCGCAGCTAACGAATGGACTCTCGCATGCGAAACACTAGTCAGTATCTAGTTTGCTGTCGCCAAGAGCGTACGTAGTAGTAGCAGCGAAGTATTCTGTGTTACTCTAATCTGGGTTTCCAGGTTGAAACCGCATCGTAATTGCACGAGAATGCTGATGTTTCGCTCTCAATTTTATGCAGCGGCCCAGAAGAAGCTCCTCTCAATTGAGAGCAAAACGTCAGCATTCTCATGCAATTACGACGCGGTTTCAACCCGGAAACCCAAATTCTCTAAAAGAAAACAACCACCGTGGAAGTCTACAACAACATATTTTAATCTGCTTTACTTTAATAGCTCTTTTACAATGTTTATTTGAACATGATTAGTTTTATGTTTAAATTTAACGTAATTTCGGGAATTTCCAAGAAACCCCCTCCTGCGATTACGGTTAGGGAAGGGATTTTAGGAGTCTTCTTTTGTCCTTTTTTGTAGTGCAATGGGCAGTGCTTGAATCGATCTTGTCAAATATACAACATTATATTTTTACTAATTTGTAGCTTGGCTTTGTAATATAATATATTTAAAACAATCAGATGCATTTTCTTTGCAACAATACCACGTGTCGTTCAAGTTAAGAATCATACCTATATGGCCTTACAACCCGTGGGTGGCGAAACGCGGAACTTGTGTGTATTTAGTGCAACAAGTCGACAAAAATCAAACCGTGCCCTGTTCTTATCAAACAAATTATAAATAAATATATGTAGAAGCGAATACGATTGACGATCTTTTTTTTTATTAAGGTACAAAAAATATCAGCATGTTATTATATGGATAGAAAAATTAAAAAAAGGACTTACTCAAAGAAGTAATCCAGCAAGTTAAACATATTTGAAGAGAAGAAATTAATTTTTAATAAGACCAATTATGAACATGCCAAGATCTTTTGGCAAGTTAGAGGTATAGAAAGAATTGTTAGTATATATGAAACCTGAATCTATTGCTTTGATCCAAAATGGCTACATAAAAATTTCGCATTCCTTTTCCGATGGGAAGGTCATAAAGATGTTTGATCCCCGTTTCCTGAGACAATAAATTTCACTAGGATAACATTTTGTTGTATCAAGATAATTTCCCAATCCAACATTTGAAGATATTTGAGAATGAGAAAGCTACGTAGACACCTTTAAAGAACATTCTAGATAAAATGTTGATCATGAAGAAACCATCCATGAGAAGGGTGTCTCCAAAGATGGAAGCAGTAACCCAAAAAGTTTTCCAAAGGACAATTAATTAAAGGAAAATGTTTAACAAAGGAGAAAAAACGTTGGATGGTTTCGAACGATGTTGAATATATTAATTTTCACTCATCCTTGTATATTAATAGTTCAATAAGCAAATAATATCGTCAAACTTCTTATCGCACAAATAGCTGTAAACATGCGTAAAAAGAAACATTCATACACACGTATTACGAAAACTATGAAAACAAGTCCTACATCCATATTATTCGAAATTTTGTCGCGTTAGAGGGATTACTACAGAAAATTGCGCCATTACATCAACTGAAGCAGACGATCCGCTCTTATCAATTTACGTATATTTCTCCAACATAGCAAAACGATTCATACTTTAACACAATTGAAACAAATATGCGGTAACTCGAGACTGCATATATAAATCGAACATGCGGTACCAAGTTAGTATAGTCACAGTGAGTCTAGCACTCGGAAATAATCGGCACAATAATCAAGCGTAGACTTTTGAAATAAAAACAAAAAGAACAGCAACAGTTACACGAGACCGATTAAGAAGCATAAACTTTCTGAACCGGTTGAGAGACGCGGGGATTTGCTCCGTCCCACTAACAGAAGAATCTTTCGCAAAAACTTTGCAAGACGTACCGTGGTAAAACAGGTGAAGATGGGAAGCTTACATGCAGCTTTGAATTTTGGTGCAGGACCAGCAAAACTACCTACAGAAGTAAGCTTTTTAATTGATTATCGATATAGTTTAATTAATTTAATGTAAAATATTTTATTTTATTTGGAATTATGCTTGAAAAAAAAAACAATATTTTAGCATTTCCCTTTTATAACAGCAACGCAAAATAAAATTCAATTCTATTAAAATTACACATGATTTTTAACCTTCAATTTGAATATAATACAATACAAAGGTCTATGTATGCATGTATATGCGAGTGCACAGTTTATTCCATCAACTGGCTTTCTAGATCGGAATTATTAAATTACCACCTTCCATTCTCTTAAATTATCTGTTATGCGCTAGTGCTAAACTATGTCTGATTCATTTCACTACAGATAACAACAACAATGCTGTAAAGATATAAACGATAATTGTTTGTTATAATTTTATGTTGATGGAAATTCGTATTTTATTGCTTAATTCTTTTTCTATTTTATTGCTAATAAAAAAATACTTCAAATTAATTAATTCTTAAAAACTTCTTACATAAATATCATTTTTTTTCTATAAATACTTTTACCTCTTAAATGAAAAAAATATAATTGCTATTAATGTGAACAAAACAGTAATTAAAAGTTATCTAAGTTTAAAATGTGTCACCTTTAGTGAAAAAATAAAATTACTGAGCAATTGAGAGCTGTTCGTAAAAAGGAATGCTTTATATTTACATCTTATTAAATTTTATATAACATTAGTGCGAAATTGAACTAATTTTTTAATCTAGAAACAATTGACCTTCAGAATTGCAACTGAATTTTGCAACTTTCGGAGGTGATCCTTGTAAATTTAATAATCAGCAAAATGTAATGATATAGCATAAATGCATCAGTGTAAAAAAAAAATTATTTTTCTCAACTTATTGTGTTTACAACAGAAGCATGATATTTATCACTCTATATGCAAATATCCAAGTTGTATTATTGAACTTGAATTTACTGCTTTATAGAAACGCATTAGCATAATTATTTGTTGTTAATTTTAAATTGCTTTGAATGAATAATATGTATACCTGTTATCTTTTTTCTATAATAGGTACTGCTGCAAGCCCAAAATGAATTACTTTCTTACAACAACATGGGAATGAGCATCATGGAAATGAGCCACAGATCGAAGGAATATGCCCAAATCAATAGCAACGCGCAAAATTTAGTCAGAGAGCTTCTGTAAGTGCTTCCGCTTTCTTAACGTCCTCTGTTTCTTTGTCCAAATACTAATCACGCGTAAAATGACGAGCAGAACTACTTCTGACCAGTTCAGGATGACGATAACCTTCCGATGATAAATTTGACTTGACCTAAATCAATATAACGTCCTTGGTCGTGGTATTCGGGCTACTGTACCGCGTTGAGATTCGAGGGAAAATTCCCATATTATCTACCTAGCTATGAAGATTAAGGAAACCGACAAAAATATTTTTCCACGCATGTTGCACTAATGGTTACGCATTTTTTCACAGTCGCTTTCAATCGAAGAAATACACCGTCTTCTCAAGTGTTGATGAATGAAATCAATGAAGCAGCATTTTGAGCATTTAATAATATTCCTTCTGCATCCTAAAACATCGTAGCTATCAGTTTTTCGGATGTTGTTACTTTTTTGGCAGCGGAGATTCCGTATGAATCAATTGCATGGATTCTTGTTTTTATCGGCGAGTTTCGGTGATACACCCAGTTCTCATCGCCCACTACAATTTTTGGAAAAAGATCTCTGTCGTCAGCCAATACTGCCAAGTTTTCCTCGCAGATTTGTTGCCGATACAATTTTTATTCAGGAATAAGCAATTTCGAAATCCAATCATTCCCAAATTTTCACGTAAGATTTTTAAAACTGCAGCTTCTGATATCTCAACTTCAGCAGCAATTGTTGCTTCGATCTGCAACTTTCTTGATGTTTGCTTCTCACTTCAGCAAGCCTTCCTCATGTTAGACCATCTTGAAATGATTTTTTGCTCACCACAAATATTCCTGGGTCTACTTGCTTCCTTCAATAATAATTTGATAACACTCCTGTATTCTAACTGAATTTCACTTATTTTTTTTTTATTGAAGCTTTAAAAAAAACATAATATTTCGAATATGAACAAAACTTGGTCTGGTGCTATTGGTCAAAATATCACAGTTGTTTAATAGCAAAAAGTCCCCAACATCGCGTTCATAGATACCATAATTTGGGGGTAACGATTATAATGCAGAAAATGTAATTAAACTCTGACTTTAACTTTCTTTTTTTTTCAGAAAAGTACCAGATAATTACAAAATTCTTTTCCTCCAAGGAGGAGGTACCGGCGCTTTTGCAGCTATCGCCATGAATTTGATGACGAGAACGGGAAGTGCTGATTATTGCGTGACAGGTAAGGAAGAATTATAATCAGTTTTAAATATAAGCGTTATATTCCCATCTTTAAGGTACTTGGTCGGCGAAAGCAGCTAAAGAAGCAGCTAAATATGGCACCGTAAATTACGTATTTCCTGTAGCTAAAAAACCTGGAAATATACCGGATCAATCGACATGGATTTTGAGCCCCGGCGCGTCTTATGTTTACTATTGCGCTAACGAGACAGTTGATGGTGAGTTTATTAAATAAAACAGCGAAAATTTCCATAGCAAATGTAGAAAACAACGTCAACTTATCATTTGTACAATGGTTAATAACAACAAATTGTTTTTAAAAGTGCATTGTTTCATTTGAGGAGATAAATAGGTATTTTAGTCTATTCGACATAAACTGGGTAAACAATTCAGGAACGATAAAAGTCTTGATATCGTACAAAATATGTATTTCTCGCAACACATGTTAATTTTATTGAACTTGCTGATATTGCGTTAGGATTGGCTCTTTAGAATAATCTAGAACGATTTTGATCACAAATTTAAATTTATCGGAATGGTCATTTACATATGCTTTGCATCTTATTAAGACAGACTAAATGACTCTTAAAAATTATTTTCTTGTTTTATTTGGGTATCCTTATCTTTTAAATGTAATCGCAAACTGTAATTTGTATGGCTTTTATCACGTGTTGGTAACGTGTTTTAAACTGGGTCCTGTATTAATTTTTTAAATCTAATTATATTCAAATCTTTTGCTTGTCGAATTCCTTAATTGTTTGTCAAAACAAAATATACCCATTTAGATAACAAAACGTAAAAATCGATTAAAAAAAAATAGTAAATGAACTTCTAGAAGAGAATGTTTAAACATTCTTTTTTATAATGTTTTAATTTGAAGATTAGCTTAATCGTAAACATGCATTAAAATTATAATTGTTTTATCTTTAAAATTAGACTGGAAACATTATACTGAAAATATAAAACTGTATTCTTAATAAATTAAATTTCGTAGATTATTGAAATTGATAGTTCCGACAGTAACCCTTGCATTTTTAAAATAACAAGAAGAACAATTTAAATATGTAGTTGCCCTAACAAAAATTATGGATTAGATTTAAGGTCAACTCTTGCTATCAGAAACTTTATAGTGAAACATGTGATAGCAATACTTTATCATAAATTTAACTATATTTTTTGCTAAGGCTACTATATATTTTGTTAGATTAAATAAACGTGTTGTAATTCTTAGTATAAATTGTTCTTATTTCAAAAATATAAGGGCTGCCCTTCCGAAGTTTTTCTCTGTGTATCAATACGATCGTTGGGTAGTTGAGTGTAGGCTTTCACGACCGTAATCCATAGTAGAAATGTCTTTCGGGTGATGTCGTGTAAAATCAAGTAAAATATTAACTACACATCACCCGAAAGACATTTCTACTACGATCTTTGGGTGTGTTTTTAATTATTTAAATTTTTAAGTAATTTAAATCCCGCAAAATTCAAAACATATTGACGCGATTTTCTCTAAAACTCATCTTCAAATTCCTTTCCAGGTGTTGAATATCAATACATCCCAGAAACAAATGGTATTCCGCTAGTTAGTGACATGTCCTCAAGTATTATGACCAGACAAATTGATATATCGAAGGTAAATTCCTTTCGAAAAAGACTTCAATTCTTTAAAATTGTTAATTACAGTTCGGCGTAATTTTCGCCGGCGCTCAAAAGAATATCGGACCAGCTGGTGTAACAGTGGTAATCGTCAGAGAAGACTTGATTGGAAATGCCATGAAAGTATGCCCGTCGATATTCGATTTCAAAAATGTTGAAGCTAATCAATCGATACACAATACCCCAGCAACGTTCTCGTAAGTTATTTTCCCTTTCAAAAGAAACTAACTACTCACAATTCCCTTGCGTGTCATAGGGTTTACGTCATGAATCTGGTTTTCGAATGGATCAAATCAAACGGTGGCGTTCCCGAGATGGAAAACTTGGCAATATTGAAAAGTGAACACTTATACGACACCATCAAGAATTCTAATGGCTTCTACAGTTGTCCAATCAATGAAAATTGCAGAAGCAGAATGAACGTACCTTTTAGGGTAGGAGGTGATGGAGGAGATGAAGCATTGGAAGAGCAATTCTTAGTGGAAACTAAAAGATTGAATATGCACCAATTGAAAGGGCACAGATCAGTTGGGGGAATTCGAGCATCACTGTATAACGCCGTCACGTATGAAGACGTCGATGGTTTAGTTAAATTTATGCTTGAATTTCAAAAGAACCATTCATAGTATTCTAGATATTATTACTGAAGAATTTATTTTAATTTAATCTAGCTTAAATCTAATTGTAATAAACAATCGAAAATTTGTTAGGATAATTGTATGAATGAATACTTGCGAATAGTGATGTTATATTTTTTTTGATTATTTATTCAATTTACTGAAATTTAATAAATATAAATTTATTGGATTTCATTGTAGTTTTCTTTTAAATTGTTTAATTAATTTTTGAATCCCCTGTATGTTTACTAGTACATTGACACAGTTTACACTAAACGTTTCTGTAGATCAATACCAACGTTAACAATGAATTTAACTCAATGTAATCATTTAATCTTAGGAATAATTTTATATTGGAGAAAGAATTATTATATGAGTTTTGCCACGATTTCTACATTTATTCAAATAAAATTCGTCTTTTAACTAAGCGGAATAAATGGCACAGTAGCAGAGAATAACTAAATAGTAACTTTTACATTTCTACAATTAACCACTCAAATGTCAATCTCTCCGATCAAGTTTTTATTTATTTTATTTATTTATGTAGTTAATTAGCATTAATTAACGAAACATGTAGCGAAACAATGCGGAACTTGTTTTCATTATCTCGCATTTTATACATCTTATGAATTGAGACTATTTTCGATAATACTTCGCAACATTCGATAGCACATATGGTAAGATCTTGAAGATGTTTTCCGCTTTCAAACGATTCACGGGAAAAGGAGATGGTCCAGTGGTATCCACTTCGACTCCATCCAGGCCCCCGGGGCACCAGGCCATGTCCTCGTCGCTACAACGAAAATTCGCTAAAGGGGTTCAATATAACAGTGAGTATAAGCAGATTAACCGCAACAATACAAATAAAATGTTCTTCCTTAATTTTTTTTTAAGTGAAAATAATCATAAAAGGTGATCGAAATGTGGGCAAAACGTGCCTGTTTCATCGGCTGCAAGGTAAAAAATTTTTCGAAGAATACATTCCGACGGAAGAGATACAAGTTACCTCGATACAGTGGAATTACAAAGCGACCGATGATATTGTAAAGGTGGAGGTTTGGGATGTCGTTGACCGTGGTAAGAAGAAGAAAAGATTCGATGGGTTGAAACTAGAAAATTCACAACTCGAACTGCCTGAAGAGACTGCTTTGGATGCCGAATTTTTAGATGTTTACAAAGGAACAAATGGGGTTATAATGGTTATGGATTTGACCAAAAGTTGGTAAGTATTTTCGCTGCTTGAGTGAAGAGGTAATTGGTTTTGTAATTTATATTTTTAATGCGTAGGACTTTCGAATACATTCAAAGGGAAATGAGTAAGGTACCAACTCACATTCCTGTCATTATTTTGGCAAATCATTGCGACATGGCTCATCACCGTACTGTGACACCCGATCATATTTTGTATTATATTGAATCGCTAGCAGAGTAAGTTTTGATTTATATGTTGTTTAATAGTTTTGAAAAAGGATCTTTTAACATGAAACTAGTTCCCTAAATTTTGACATTTTATTTAATCTTCCCTTTTGTTAATTTTCAGTCAGTATTAATTTTTTAAAGATTAACAATTTATTTTTTCATCTACCCATGCAAACATTACAATCGATGCGTTGTAAGTGACCTCCGATTTACAGCATCACCTGTCGCTACTGCTTTATACGCAGCCTGTGCAGTTTCACATGTTACTGATTCTTTTGGTGTCACTTGTAACGAGTATAATTAGTTATAAGCCCTGCTTGCTCTTGAAACATGAACTTTTCCCTTTTTTATCCAATTATAGAATTCGAACCGCTCAAGTTCGTTATACCGAATCCTCGATGCGCAACGGCTTTGGACTTAAATTCCTACACAAATTCTTCAACCTCCCCTTCCTTCAACTCCAAAAAGAGACCCTCCTCAAGCAACTCGAACGTAATCAATCGGAAACGAACGCGACCATTCAAGAGTTGGATCTTTTCTCCGAATCAGACGAGGCGAACTATACCAAATTCCTCGACAATCTCACGAAACGCAGGAGAGAGATCGCCGATTCGAATTCTAATATCCCCATGCCTTCCACCATACCGCAATCGATGTCAGCACATCAGCTTCCCATTCATAATTCCGGCGAAATTAAGAGGTCTCAAAGCGCTTCTATCATAATCGGCGCCGGAAAGCCAATACCATTCGGTGCGAACGCTAACGTGACCAGTACCACCACTACCACGACGCAAAACAAGAAGCTCTCTAGTTCCGGAAGCCAATCGTCGAAAAGTTCTAGTCTCAGTTCCGGTTTTAAGGATGGTATGCCTGATGCAAGGAAGATGGAGATCAGTCCGATTACTTCGGTTGAAGAATTTTGCCCAGATGGTGGGCAAATTGATAGAAGCTTTTTGGATGACGTTCAGTCGAGTCCACAAAGTAATAATTATAATGTGATAGAAGATTCAGATAGGTAAGTCTCGCTGTGGCCGAATCTGATGTGACTCCCATCACATTTGTCTTCATCTTAGTAAGTTTAATTACTTTTATATTCATTCAATATAGCGATCAGGATACAGGAAACCCTCTAGTCTCCGAATTTCAAGATGACTTCGAACCGGAGGAGTCAACAAACGTTTCGAAAGTGAACAAAATCACAATGGCCGAAAGAAGACCGTCAGCGGTGATCGGCAGTAGCGAAGTTGAGATCGACAAGGTAGTTACTGAAGAAACCGACGTCAGACACCATAACGACGAACTAGATTCCACCATCAACTCGGAGATCTCCGAACTAACTTCGGAAGCTTTCGATACTTGGATGGGAGCCGACACAAAATGGCGTAGATCACCTGAAGGTATTTAAACTAAATGTTACTGTTTCTGAACGAATTTCGTGTTTATTAATTTGTATTTAAGGTGGAGAGGATATCACCGCTGTTAGCCAAACTTTAGATTATAGCGGCAGTACTGCTTACGACGATAGTACTAGTGTGACGTCATCGAATGTTCATATGGAGTTGTTGAGTTCGAAGCATAGTCGCAGTTCTGCCAACGTTAGTGTAAATAGCGATAATGATGGACAAAACGTGAAAACTGCCATTAAAAAAGAGAAAAAAAAGAAAGACAAGGATAAGGTATTTTTATTTACACTATTGGTTGTAAAATAATTTGATTTTATTATACATAACAAGTTTATTATTGCTAGTAAATATCAAAGTTAAAGTTGTTGAAATAAATATTTTGTTTTGTGGGTTTCACTCGTAAATGTGAACTCTAACGGTTTTCTTAAAAAAAAAAGATTGGAAATTGGCATTATCTTAAATAAATATATGAATGATCCCTCATTTTTTGGTTGGTAGTGTATGTTTTTAATTAATCCTGGAATAAATTAAGCAACCCAAACAATCCTAGTGATTTGAGTTGCTTATGTTTTTCTTTCTAATATAAAATCTTCAATTTTTTTAGGTTGAAAAGAAACATAAACATAAAAAATCAAAAGAAAAGGACAAAGAGAACACCAACAAACCAGACAGGAAGCACAAGAGGCGTTCTCGAGATGAAACCAGTTCGCGAAGAGACGAATTGGAAGAGTTCTTGAACGGTTCCGCTAGTCCCAGCATGGACGCGGCTTACGAGGCCATTTAGCACATGCCGACATTTATCAAGTGCAAATACGTTGACAACTGATCTACTCCAAACAGACAACATTGCCCTGACCATGCAAGAGAGTTCTAATTGGGTACAGTGTGTTCCTAAGATTATCTCTTTTAAGATATTACGATCTCTTTCTTGAATCTACAATAGTACATCCAGGGAACACGCGTACTATTGTTGTTTATCTCATTGTAGACGGCTCTAAATGTATAAACGTAATTTATTTGTTTTGTGGAGTCCATATTGATCGGCCGTGGTATGTTTTAAATTATAGATCGGAAGAAAAAATATTCACATGAATATAGTTACATGCTCCGAATTGACAGTTATGGTAAATCAATACTACCAACTCAACAATATAAACGTTAATCAAAATACCCCTAACAATGTAAATTTTAATATTAACACATATTACAAACGAATTGTTTGTAATCGTAACAATTCTTATACGTTTCTCTATGTAATTCTAGTCTATTAATACATTTTACATTGACATTTAATAACTGTCTGTACTTATCTCTTAATCTGGAGAAATCTCAGTATTTTAGAAAGAATTTCAACTCTATGTACGTATATGATAACTCTATTGATTCTAACTTCAAAATCTCCCGTGAATATAGCCATGTCACGATGCTTTTTGTAACCTTTTTTTTTTTAAATAATAGGGGCGCGCGTTTTTCTCTACTGTGGCTGTTCGAAACATCTCTTACTACTTACAATGTAACTTATATGTTTTAATTCAGATTTAATATTATGACATTGGACGATATTTAGACTGTAAGATTTTTACCGTCATTATTACGAAAATGCTATGATTATTATTTTTATGATAATTATTATTAACATGTTGTTGTTGTAAGCCTATATGAAGAAATATATTCGTAAGTTCAAGAATGTTCGTGTTTTCTTCATGTAAAGTGAAATGAATATATACAGGTTGTATATATAATAATACGGTACGAGTGTTCGAGTAAGGCTTTTGAATCGATAAATCAGATTTTACCTGCAAAGTTGGATGGTGTTGGCATGTGTCACTCTGTTCTTACCTGGCTGGGAGAAGTGGAGTAATACAACGAGTTTTCATCTGATGTATTATCTGTATCCTCAGGTGTACCTCATGGTTCAAACTTGGGCCATTTATTTTTTAACGTATATAGTTGATCTGAAGATTTGCAATTCCATGGACTCCATTAGAGACAAAATCTACGTGTTATTGGGAATTAGTATAAACGCAATAGAATTTTCTTGAATGAATTTTCTTCCTAAATGCGATTTCCTACTCAGTAGGCTTTGAATTGATCGCTAGAGATGACGAAATCATGGTTTTGCTATTAGATCCTGTAAAAATGCCCATAATTCACTTGCAGTTCAAATGTTATATTACATTCTGGTAAGAAATCGGATATGGTATCTTAATTGCACTTTTCAAGACTTGGTAATGGTACTTACAACTGACGTAAGAATATGTGCAGCGCAAAGTTTTTGTTGCATTTGATCCTTAATAAGATTGACCGCCCTTTGCTTCTCACTGCTTCTAATTTTTGTGTTGCAATTATTAGTATAAGTGCCACATGGCATACCACATATTCAAGAATTTTAATAATTTGTTTCTTGAATTTGACTAGCGATCGTATTTTTCTTTAGTTCAAGTAATTATATCGTTCTTTAATTTCTTTGAGTTCTTTGTTTTTTTTTTGTTAATTTTTCCATTTTTTTTGTTAATTTTTTTGTCATAATGTATGTACTTTCCGGTATGTTTTGTTATACATCCGTATATAAAAACTATTTTTACCATATTGTCTTGCAAGTGGTTTGTGAAACTGTTGGGCAAAAAAGTTATTGTTATTCTTAAAATAAAATATAAAATAGAAAACGCAGCATTAACTTACATTTCATTGTTGTTAAAATATCTAAATTTTTAAATATAATTAAACATAGATTGATTTCTTATTCGTCTTCTATTTCCAAAGTCTAAAAAAATATGTTATTTGGTGCAGATATATTTTATATTTTAAAGATATATTTTAAAATAACGTTCAGTCATGGCGATAAATGTAAGAACTTATTTTTTTTGTTTTTGAATTATCCGTCTGTGTCTGTCTGTTTGTAATAAATGTTTAAACAATGACTTTTATTAATTTTACATGTTGTTATGTAGTTACAATGTCAATGAACGAAAAAAAACGTAAACTGTCTGAAGCTTTAAAATGTTAAGGAATAAACAAATAAGTTTCACGTTTTGGAGTTGCGTGTTTTCTACAAATAGCACATTAACGTCACATATCCCACATACAATATATTTCTGTAAACGCTGCTATATTGTGCAAGATGCGAGAAATTAATAAAGAAGCTCTCAAAAATATTGCAGGATTTTTAAAATTTACCAATTCGATTTTTTTTTGAATTATTCGTCAAAAAATGCATTTTCCAATGTAGATACCTCCTCAAATATTCTTTATGAAAATGTATAACAAGCCAAGTATTAATTTTTCAACAAATCACCTTATGCATTAGCAGACTAAATATAAAGATCATATTTTATACTCATACATTAGAATAACAATTTCAATTGTTTCAAATATGTTAATTTCATGCCTTGAAAGTGCTGAAAGTAAAAGAAATGTCAACAATTTTGTTGTGTTTAAGCTTTGTCACCATAAATTTTATCAGTCGTTACGCCGATGGCACATTCTAGCTGCTTTCAACATTTCAATTTCTGAGTGCTAATAAAATGGTAGCTGTATAAATTATAGAGCGCAACTGTTTGGTAAACTCACACAATTTGGAGAAAATCAAGTTAAGCTTAGAGATCATTTTGGGAGTGGTTTTAAGTGATTTAGTTTGTTGTAAACATGGATACAGGCTTTCGTTTAGCAAAAAATAACCCGAAGAAATCCGCAAATATTTTGTCGAAGCTATTCTTTGTGTAAGTCTCAAAAATTCTTTAAAAATATTGAATTATTCGATGGATTATAGGTGGTTAGTTAAGTTGTTTAGAAGAGGTGTTAAGAATGGTATTAATTTGCAAGACTTATACACACCAATGGCTTCTGACAATTCTAAAACTTTAGCCAATAAGTTAGAACGCTATTGGATAATGGAAGTCGAAAATGCGCAGCAGAATAACCGGAAACCCAGCCTTCTCACAGCTATAACAAAAACATTTTTCGGTCAATACATGACGCAGAGTTTCTTTATGTTTTTGCATTTAGGATTGCTGAGGTAGTGTTTTAAAAGAGAATGAAACACATCTCCCAAAAAAACCAAGTTTTAGGTCCTTCCAACCTGCAATGATCTCTTTCTTTGTCCAAATGTTCTCTGAAGAAGAAGCTGCAAATCAACATAAAACCATGTACCAGTACTTATATGGTGGTGGATTGATATTGTTGACAGCTGCTGTTGTATTTCTATACCACCATAGTAATTTGGAGTTGGCTAGAATTGGTATGAAAGCCAGGATAGCCTGCAGCAGTTTAGTTTATAGAAAAGTAAGATTTTATATTTTACAAAATTCGCTACTATTCGCTTTTAATTTCAACAAACATAAATCAGTACAAAAAGCATGATAGGAATTTCAGTTCCTCGTATCCATTTGTGAAATATGTTTAGAAGGTTATTTTTATGCAAAAATTTGTCATTGGTTTTGATTGCATAAATGAATACTTTGAGTTTCTCAATTAATTAATTAAATATGCATCGATTGTCACCTTTATAATTATTTGAGATTATCTTGAAAAGAATTCAATGTCTGTTAATAATATTTCAAAGTTTGCAACATTCATGGAAGTATGCAATTAAGGAAGATAGATAGATAAGTCTAAAAGATTTCCCGTTTTATGGTACTTTTTCCAACAAATTTCTATTCATTTTTATTAGTTCCATCAATTAATATTTCAGACGTTGAAGCTCAGTAAGAAGTCTCTTGGAAACAACGCTTCGGGCCAAATTATCAACTTGTTAGCGAACGATTTCTTACGTTTTGATTTCGTTGCCTCCTTCGTACCAGTTTTTTGGATTATTCCTATTCAAATAGTCCTGGTTACTTATTTTATATGGGAGGAAACACACGTATCTGCCTTCGCCGGGATTGCAGCAATGGTAATTTTAACAATTCCAGTTCAAGGTAAGCCCTACGAAACGTTTGGTAATAATTTTTGGTTGGTCGAATAATCCCTTTAGGGCTAATGGGAAAACTTTCTACTGTATTACGCAATAAAGTAGCGGAAAGAACTGACTTTCGCGTCAGACTCATGAGCGAGTTAATCAACGGAATTCAAGTGGTTAAAATGTACGTCTGGGAAAAACCGTTTGAAAAGATTGTTCAAGTTGCTAGACGACGAGAGATCAAAATGTTAACTTACACTTCGTATCTCAGAGGTATTTACACTAGTTTCTCGGTCTTTACTGAAAGAACTACACTCTATTTCGCTGTAATCTGCTATTACCTCTTGGGAAATCGTATAACAGCTAATAAAGTCTTTTCCATGGCTCAATTCTTCAATATCCTTCAAATTTCCATGGCTATCTATTTACCACTAGCCGTCCAATTGGGAGCCGAAGCGTTGGTTGCCATTAGAAGAGCAGAGGAAATTCTAGCTTTGGAAGAAAGGAAAAATATGGTGCAATGCATCTACGAACACAAAGGCGTGACTACAGAAAAGCTACAAGCATCGTGGACAAAGGACCATCCAACCCTGAAGTGTTTAAACTTTTCTATTCCTGAAGGAATGCTGTGCGCAATAGTTGGACCTGTGGGTTCCGGAAAATCGTCCATTTTGCAATTAATTTTGGGAGAATTAAATTATCAAGAAGGTAGCGTCCATGTGAAAGGTGAAATTTCCTACGCGTCGCAGGAACCTTGGTTATTCGTCTCTTCTGTTCGGCAAAATATAATTTTTACCGAAAATTACAATAAAAAACGTTACAAACAAATAGTGGAGGTTTGCGCTTTGAAAAGGGACTTTGAACTTTTTCCCAACGGCGACAAGACTCTCGTCGGTGAAAGGGGAGTTTCTCTAAGCGGAGGACAAAGAGCTAGAATCAATTTGGCCCGAGCAATTTATAAGGAAGCAGATATTTACTTATTAGATGATCCTTTGTCAGCTGTCGATACTCACGTCGCTAATCATTTATTCGATGAATGTATTTCCAAATATTTAGAAGGGAAAACTAGAATTTTGGTTACGCATCAACTGCAATTTTTGAAGAAAGTTGATCATATAATAGTCTTAAATGAAGTAAGCTTAACAATTAATTTGTTCATGGGAGGTCTACTACAACTAGTTTTCAGGGTAATATTGAAGCGCAAGGATCCTTCACTGAACTAATCAATGGAAATTCGCCATATTTGCGTTTTTTGGTAAGTAAACAGGAAGAAACGAATGATGATGATGAGGATGAAGATCCAAAAGAGCAGTTACGCCCACGTAGACATAAAAGAGAACTATCAACTATCTCTTCAAAGGTAAAATTTGTGCAAAGACTTTCTAATGTTTAATTCTATCCTTGATGTAGAGTGCAGCGTCAGCAGGACTTCCAGATATAGATTCCGAGAAACAAAATGAAGAGATAATATTGTCGCATGGCGCCACCGCTTATAAAAAGTATATCCTAGCAGGAACCAACCTTTTTACCAGATTTCTATTACCGATTTCGCTTATTTTCGGACAAGTTATGGCGAGCGCTTGCGATTACTGGTTGAATTTTTGGTAAGTGATGTTATACGTTAAAAACAAGCTTATTTTTCAATTTTTTTTTTACCACTAATAGGACCAAATCAAAATTCTCAGCACCAGGAACGGATTATACATACCTCTATATCTATACTGGCTTAGTCGTAGGCTGCATCATTTTCGTAATTTTTAGGTCGATTATATTCTTCAAATTTTGCATGACAGCCTCGCAAAACTTGCACGATAAGATGTTCCATAGCCTTCTTCGTGCACCAATGAGATTCTTCGATACTAATCCCAGCGGGAGAGTGTTGAATAGATTTTCGAGGGATATGGCAGCTATGGACGAGGTGTTGCCGAGAGTAGCAATGGAATCCATTCAAATTTTTCTGGTCATGTGCGGGATTCTAGTGATGATAGCTATTGCTAATTGCTTCATGATAATCGCCGCTCTAATTTTGGGCGTTTTCTTTTTTATGATACGTTCTTGGTACGTATCAACCGCGAAAGATATAAAGCATTTGGAAGGAATTGGTAATTTTGTAAACCTTTACTTTTGTCGGTATAAAATAAATAAATAAATAATTTTTTTTAGCTAAAAGTCCTGTACTCTCGCATCTGGGAGCTACTTTAAATGGGATAGCAACTGTTAGGGCAACTAGGAGTGAAGAAGTTTTGAAAAATGATTTTGATAACCATCAGGTTAGTGGCAAATCGTGTATGTGCGGGATTTTATATCGCTTTCAATTTTACAGAATATCCATACTTCAGCTTGGTATTTGACTATATCTTGCATGGCCGGTGTTGGACTTTGGTTGGACATTTTATGCGTTTTATTTTTGGTCTGCATTGTTTTTGGATTTATTATCATGGGCGAATGTATGTATAACTTGGCCAATATTATCAGCATTACAGATGTATTTCTTCGGGCTTGTCGATGATCCTATTCATTTTTCAATTTCACCCGCATTCATTTACTTTAGTTTGAATAACAAGCGTACGTCTACATTCTGAATTTGTTACAAGGCTTTCGAATAAATAAATTTTTAAACCAATCTCTGTTTAACAGACAGTGAAGTTAATGACAGCAATGTAGGACTAGCAGTATCACAAGCTATGATTCTCACCGGCATGTTACAATTTGGTGTAAGACAGTCTACAGATATGGTTAACCAAATGACCTCAGTGGAAAGAGTGCTGGACTATACAGAAATAGAGTCGGAGGAAACGGACGTTGGGGGTAAGTCAATAATTATGAATATTAACTACAATTCTATAGCTAAAAGATCCCCTTACAAAGATAAAAACATCTCGAAATCATGGCCTCAAATCGGCCGCATTTACTTCGATCACCTGTACCTTAGATACGTACCAAACGAGGAACCAATACTGAGAGACTTGAATCTCTCAATAGAACCTGGCGAAAAGGTATTTCATTTCGATTTTGAAAAGTTATAAGAATAAGAATAAGTTTTGTATTCCTCAGATTGGCATTGTTGGCAGAACCGGTGCTGGAAAGTCTTCTATTATAGTGGCTTTATTTAGGCTAGCACCGATCGAAGGTGCCATCCTTATCGATGGTATCGATACCAAAACTGTGGCGTTGGCCGAACTCCGTAATAAAATTTCGATAATACCACAAGAACCTGTGCTTTTTTGCGCTAGCGTAAGGTACAATTTGGATCCGTTTGGCAATTTCCAAGATGCGGAAATATACAGCGTTTTAGAGGAGGTATATTTGGTCTGTTGTATTATTTAGTTTGTGGTGCATTTTACTTTTACTAGGTGGAGCTGAAAGAAGCAATTCCATCGTTAGACTTCGAAATTGAGGGTGGTGGATCAAATTTCAGCGTTGGACAGAGACAGTTGCTGTGTCTTGCGCGAGCTATTTTGAGGAATAACAATATACTAGTCCTCGATGAAGCGACAGCCAATGTAGATCATAGGTATTCGATACATACAAGTTAATAATTTCCTACATACATTTTCTTTCATTTTTAGAACCGATGCTTTGATCCAAGATACAATTCGGAAAAAGTTCAGTCAATGTACCGTTTTAACCATAGCCCATCGTCTGAATACTATCATGGATTCGGATAAAATTTTGGTAATGGCCGCTGGTAAAATGGTGGAGTACGACCAACCTTATAAATTGTTACAAAATACTAACGGATTTCTATATAAAATGGTGGAAGAGACTGGTCCAGTTATAATGGAACAGTTAATAAATGTAGCAATGGAGACGTATTCTAGAACAAGATTATAGATTATTTTAAAACTATTTAAGCAAAAGTATTCAACTTGTGTATCATTAAATTATTGGCTTAATTATCGATTGTTTCGTTTAACAAGTTTCCATTAAGATTTTTCCGAATCCGGACACAGATAGCAAAGAATTTTTAAATTTGCCTGTGGAAGTAAAAACTGACCGCGACGCATCTATGTTGAGTGTTAGGAGGCTGTCGAGTTATTTGCTATTCAGTGCGTTTGGAAATGCCAAACGTTGCACCATCTTGGGCACCATTGCATTGGGGCGAAAATGTTCTTTAAAAGAAAAATCCATTGTTTCCATTTTCAATTAATTTATTTAAAATCAAAATATAACACATTATCATCATGATCAACATAAACTCTCGTAACTAAGAGAAATACAAACAGGTTGCCTCTACGTAAAATAATATGGTTTGAAAATGAAAATTTGCTTATCTAAAATAGACTTTTAAGTATGGTCAAAACACTTAAATCTACTCACTCTCATTGCCGCTTTTATCGAGACTGGAAGGCCGTGACCCTCTTCTAGACCTTTGCTCCGAGCCGGATCTACTTTTTGAAGGTGATTTGGATCTGCTCCTCGATCGGCTTTTGGATCTTTCCCGAGAGGGCGATCTACTTCGCGAAGCCGATTTAGAACGGCTGCGCGATTTTGAACGGCTTCTCGATTTAGATCTAGATTTTGAGCGGCTTTTGGACCTGCTTCTTGATTTAGATCTACTCCTTGATTTGGATTTTGATTTGCTTGTAGATCTAGACCTGTTCCTTGATTTAGATCTAGATTTTGAACGGCTCTTTGATCTACTTCTTGATTTAGATCTACTTCTGGATTTGGATCTACTCATTGATTTCGATCTGTTCCTTGATTTAGATCTACTTCGCGATTTGGACCTACTCCTTGATTTGGACCTACTCCTTGATTTGGACCTACTTCTTGATTTGGACCTACTCCTTGATTTGGACCTACTCCTTGATTTGGATCTACTCCTTGATTTGGACCTACTCCTTGATTTGGACCTACTTCTTGATTTGGATCTGCTTCTCGATTTAGATCTGCTTTTCGATTTGGATCTGCTCTTTGATTTAGATCTACTCCTTGACTTGGATCTGCTTCTGGATTTAGATTTGCTTCTTGATTTGGATCTGCTTCTCGATTTAGATCTGCTCCTTGATTTAGATCTGCTTCTTGATTTGGACCTACTTCTCGATTTAGATCTAGATCTACTTCTAGATTTGGATCTGCTGCCAGATTTTGATCTGCTTCTCGATTTAGATCTAGATCTACTTCTAGATTTGGATCTGCTGCCAGATTTTGATCTGCTTCTCGATCTAGATCTACTTCTTGATTTGGATCGGCTTCCGCTGCGTGATCTACTGCGGGATTTAGATCTACTTCTAGAGCGACTTTCGGAGCTTGAGGAAATCCTTCGCTTTCTACTTTGACCCTTTCCGTCATCCACGCTCTCATCTCCACTAGCGATCTTCAATTTATCGTCATCACTGTCATCTTCACTGGTGGATATAGTAGCTTTAGACACGATTCTACTCTTCTGCCTAGCCGAAAGGCCGTCGTCATGCTTCGATCTACCTCTACCTTCCCTTAACCCACCCTTCTTGCGACTTCTCTTCGATTTCGGCCGGTCAGAATCTGAATCCGACCTTTGTCCTCTTTCCTTACGCTTACGACCCCTTCCTTTTTTATGGTCTTTTCGATCGCTACTCCTCCTTCTTTTCTTTAGGGGTCTTTCCCCGTCGCCTTCTCCGCCTGCTTCCCTATTTTCCATGTCACTGCCTGAATCGCTAATGTATTGGTCTTTCCTGCTCCTACCTTTCTTAGCACCTTTCTCGTTCGGCATCTCGAGGAATACCAAGGCATTCTTGGTTTTCTCCTTGTACTCCTGTCTAACTTGCAGTAATTTCTCCTTGTTGGCCTTACGTTCCTCTTCAATACGTTTCTGCTCTTCAAGCTGTTTCATTTTGAAGGCTGTTCGCTCATCCTCTTGTTTTCTACGCATTTGCCGTTCTTCTTCGTCAACTCTGCGAGCCCTTGCCACGTGATATTGAGCCTGGGAAAGAAGATCTTGGCATTGTCTGGCTTCTAAACCGGCTAAAGTAACGTCATATCTCATTCTATCTCCATGTACCGAAAGATAGCTAAAGTATCTATAAAGGAAGGGAATTTTGGTTAAATTTACGTTTCAAATTGCTTGATTTTGCTTACTTTAACGACAAACCCAACTCATGCACGGCTTGCAACACAGTTTGTAGCGTTGACTTCTCATCTTTTAATATTTGCGTAGCTAATCTTTGCAAAACCAAAGCTATATTATACAACAGAACAGTGTCTTGAGGTGCTACTCTTCTAGCTCTCAACAGCACCATTTTAGCTTCCTTTAACTTTCCAGCTTTAAAGTATGCTCGGGCTAAATATTGAAGTCCTTCAACGTGGTTGTATTTATAAAACTTCTTCAAACAATTCTCGTACTACAAAAAAAAATGTGTGTCAATTTAAAGTACGCCAAAAAATGCTCGACAGTAATAATAATCTAAGTGATCGATAAATCAATAGCAGGAATTTGTAACGCGATAAATATGAAAACATGTTTTGTACTACGCAATTATTATTACTGCGCAACCACAGAAGACAAAAAACAGAAAAAAAATTTACCACAATTACTATGGATAGATAATTTGTTTGAAGATGATTTTTTTTTTACTTTCCTACTAACCATTCTCTTATTCGCTTAATGTTAAATAAATTCAAGAAATGTTCTAAAATATTGCCTAAACAGGCTCTAAATTATCTCTCGGCAAAATCTTTCGGCTGTTTCGATTTTGTGAACTTGATATACGTGCTGCACAACTCAAGAAAGAAGAAGTTTACCACTTTAAGAGCATACCATTTGTATAGCAGAGACGTGCTGTTTTTGTTCAACGTATATATGAGCTATATTCAACCAGACATCGCAAAATTCTGCTGTAGCTTCACGAACTTGAGCGAAGATGTCTCTAGCCTCGTTGACGCAACCCTTATGAGCTAATACGGCACCTATTCCATTTGCCGCCCAAATATTCTTTGGGTCGATCTTTAAAACTTGCTTATACATAGCTAAGGCACGTTCCTGATGTCTCTTTTCTCTGTCCTTATCTTTCGTTGGCTGATGTAAGGTTTGAAGCCACACATTCCCCAGCGCTATCAAAGAATAGGAATCTTGAGATGTTGCTGGGTTCTGAAATTTACATCAGGTGATTATTTCTTTGGCATTTTATACATACTAAGTTAACTTACCTTTAGTACCCTTTCATATTTCTTCTGACCAGGTCCCCATTCATTTTTAGCTAAATGTAGATTACCTAGCAATGACCAAGCATCTGGATGTTCTGTGTTAATTCTCAGAGCTTCCTTGAACCAATCGGAAGCTTCATAGATCTGTCCTTTGTCCCTAGCCATACAACCCAGTCTCAAGTAACAATCGACATAATTCGGATGCTCTTTCAAGATATCCTTATACAATTTTTCAGACTTATCAAATAGACAAAGTGCTTCATTTAGTCTAGCTAAATTATATGTTGTTGTGACTGAAATAGAATTGTAATATTGTGGATCATGTTCGGCTTCAACTTTAGCCCTAACAAGGGCTTCTTCGAGATACTTCTTAGCCTCTTCTAAATTGTTTAATCTACAATACAGAATATTGATATAACAAGCAAGATTAATAAAATCATTTTTTTTGCTACCTATAATGTAATGCACCGACATTATTCAGTATTTCTGTTGGTATTTCAGCCTGCACATCTTTCTTCAATATCTTAATAGTGGTCCCATAAGCATTTAATGAACCCTGCAAATCTGATTGCTCTAGAATTTGAGCTAACTCGATCCACGCTTCAATATCATCTGGGAATTGCTCTGTGACTTTCTTTAAGTGACTTTTAGCTATGTCTCGTTTTGATTGTGAGGTGGAATTCGCATATAACGATCCGAGAATTTTCATTGTTTCATAATTCCCTGGTTGAGCTTTTAATACTTTTTCAAAACACTGTGCAGCCTAAATGTCAATTCAATTTGGAATATTGGGATTTAAGTAATTTAAAACAAGGCTTACATTCTCCGAATCTCCTCTGTAAATGTACATTTGCCCCAAACCAAAATGAGGCAGTACGAAAGCAGCTGGTGCAAATTGCGTTGCTTGATAATAATACTGGAATGCTTGATCGTAGTCGCCTTGAACATGAAAAGCTCTTGCTAGTTGATAACAACTCTCAGCCCGCATTGCTTCATTTTCTGTATTGTGAAAAGCATGCAACGCAAGATGTTGAACTTTATTATAATCCTAAGAGAAAATCAAATTTGCATCATTGATTACCACTCGATATTTATTAATATTTTACCTAGAGGATGAGTTGTGAATTTAAATAAGGTATTGCTAATTCGAAAGTTAAATAACTCACCTTTTTAAAGAAGAAATGGTTTGCTAAATGATTCAATACCATAGGATTTGTCGAATCAATTGTATAAGCCTTGGATAACATTCGGACACCATCTCGGATAGAATCCGGCTGTTGCAGATTTAATTTTAAAATTGCCAACCCCACCAAAGCGCCAACGCATTGCGAATCTAATTGCAATGCTCTCTCGAAAGCTAACCTAGCTTTGTCTTGGTTATTTAATTTCATAAAACAATGCCCCATGCCTAATTAAATAGCAAAATTCTGGTGAAACATGGTGGTATAAAAAAAATATATAATTACCTAATCTGACAGCTGCCGGACAGTTTGGATTTGTTCGCAATGCCTTCTTATAAAATGCAAGAGCTCCTCTAAAATCCTTCTTATTATATGCGATACATGCTTTACCCAATAACGAAGGGATATTATTCGGACTTTGATTTAAAACGAAGTTAAACTGAGCATCAGCTTGCTCCATTTTATCACCTTCAAGAAGGCAAAAATACGCACGTCCAAGTAAATGATTCTATAAATTTAATTACGATCTATAAAATTTGAAGTCGAGTATAAATATTAGCATACCTGATCATACATAATGATTTTATCGGCAGTAGTATATAACAAGGTAGCTTTCGTAAATAAATCTCGCTTCTTATCCTTGTTTTTCTCTCGATTTGCTTGCTGCACATAATATGCTGCAAGCATATCGAGAGCTCGCATCTGATCCTTTTCATAATCACGATAAACGACATTAGCATCAGTTCGGGAATCCTCTAAAATTCTTATGAAGTCATTGATCTTGTTTTGTTTGTAATATTCCAGCTGAAAAGTTACATTCGGGCTTATTTATTCTAACAAATAATATGCGTGACATACAGCTAACGTAACCCATATGTTTAATTGAGCATGTTCTTGTCTTAGAATTCCTAAAACTTCCTCACCATCTGGTAGTTGATCGAAGCATAGTTCTATCACCTTCACGACAAAAATTAATGAACGTTAAAATTATCGTCTCTTAAAAAGCCATGAAAGTTGCTTACCTCGTCCGTATCACGGAGAGGAATTTCGATTGAACCAGACATGTTGAGAGTTTAATTAGAGATTTGGGGACTACATCATACTTGCAATTGTTGAAAATAATGTAATGCAAATTAAAATGGTAACTTCTAATCCTAAACAAACAACAGTAAACTACCACAAAACTTTAGTAAAATCACTCTCTGTTAGACATATCAACACATATCAACGATGTTGACAGCTACACGACTGCCAACCTTGGAGATTAAACAAATATGCAAATTAAACTTAAATTATCATTTACCTTTTTGGAATGAAATAGAAATTGAAAGTTTTAAAGAACATTCATTTATGTTAATAATATTTTAAATAAATTGTGTGGAAATTGCATATATTGCTTGTTTTATAATCTTCATATTTTCTTTCAAGTAAAAAGGTTGGTATACATGGAATATAATTCCAAATATGTTATTCTAGAATGGGGGGTAAATAAAAGAATTCTTTAATTAAATAAATAAAGAAAAAAATTCTTATTGTGATAATTGGGTCATTCCAGGGCGACGAATGTCATATTTGCACATGTAAATCATTATAAAAATCGAAAAAATTGCTTTAAATTAATAATTGTTAGATAGTCATTTGGTAATTTTAATCCTTGAATTTGCAGAAAATTTGAGTTTCTTGTACGAGTAATTAAATTATATTATTTTTGTATCCACCCAGTAAACAATTTTTAAATTTCGCGTACCATTTAAGTTGGTAGTTCCGGCAATAATAGACATATTGGCCAATTTCATAGCGGATATAATACTTATTGTGGGAATTACCAACTTAAATCGTCCGCGAAATTTAAAAAATTTACTGGTGCTATGGACCAAAATTATAAATATTATGCTTTTTGTGCAGATATATTTAGTTTCAGTTCAATTACTGCATTTTCTTTATCGATTGCGAAATGTACACAAACTTTAAGAAAATTAAGGCCTCACCAGTTAAATAAAGACACCAACAAATTGTAAATATTTACATAAATAATTTTTTGAAAATTGGACGGACGTAAAATTGTGATCGGCCGTACTAGAAAATGGTATTTTAGAATGGTATATTCAGAAAATCAAAATAATTAATATGTTTAAACTAATACGGAAATAAATAATAATTTGACGCTTAAAATTAGGTCTTTAAAGATTATTTTTAAAAATACTACCGCCAGCTTGGATGCATATCCTTGTTCGTTTATTATTTGGTTGAGCAGCCTGTTTAATTGGTTGGTGATTATTTCCTATGGTAGCTGCAGTATCAAAAATGTGATTCTCTAATAATAATAACGGGATTAAATTCTGGTGGCTTTATTGGTCAATTCAATCCAATGGTTGGAAATGCAAACATTCAAAAAATTTCTAACATCTATACCAAAATGTCTTCAGGGTGTTGAAAGCACATATGTTGTCAAATATTGTTCTCCAATAAGGCGACTATCCGATGCAAATAGACCGAATAATTAACCGTCTAACAAACCACGCCATGCGTTGGTATAACGATTTTGAGAGTTTCCCTCTGTACTTATATAGTCTGTGTCGGCGTTCACCCTATGGCGTCTACCCATAAAGCCCTGCAGCACTACAATCTCTGGTTACAGAGTAACGGGCGTAACGGAGGCATCTGTACATAGGGGCAGGTTGGCGAATGCCAGGAGCTTCCTTACCTGGACCCTAAGGCCTGGAGGCAACCGTCGTGGTTTGACTCAATCCCAGGCTTTTGGGTAACGAACATCCCGTCGACGCGATTTAGGTAGCGTTTTCGGCCCGGCCATCCCCGTTGTTTGGGCTTATATCAGGGGCGGGCCGATTGTACCCCACGGTCGGTTCCGTTTCTGTCGCCGGTCGATAGTTGCCAGTGCCTGGTGGCCTAGGCCCCGAGGGGCCGATAGTTTTCACACTTGGATGTCTTAGGCTCCGAGGGACAGCTAGTTCTCGCCATGCGCGGCCTAGACCCCGGCGAGGAAGATGTGAGGTAGGTTCCGAGGGAACAGTACCGACCGTTACCAAGAAGGGAACTTCCTTAACAAGAGAAGCACGGGGGAATAAGGAACTACCGGAGACCAACCGGTTTCCTTCCACTGAGGAATCGGACTCGTGCGGGCAGTTCCTCTCAAGGTATTGGTCGGTAGGAGCCGGTTGCATGCGGAAACGTGGATCAGCAACCTTCCTCTTATTTGTATAGTCTTTGATTTTGACATGATAACATTCGGGAAAACCTTGAACAGGTTGAATATGAAATGAATGCAAACCATTTTCTTTGAGTAGCCCCTAAGTGGATGTGTGTCTAGTTTGAAATTGGTGAGCAAGGCGCTCCGTATACATGTTGGGATTTTCTTCTACTATCTAGAATATTTGCTTTAGATTTCTGTATCTAAGCCACGTTCTCTCGCGTAGATATTATTTGACTTATGTTGAAGAATATAGTTCCGAATACAAACTTTTCTCCAGAAACAGCCTGTATTTAATTATTAAACTTGCAGCATTTAAAAAAAATAGTTTCTGTAAACGTGCGGAATTTGATGATTTCCCATCGAATGTACGTTGCATATGCATCAATTAACAGTAGATACTTTACAAGTATAATCGTAACAAAATAACCCAATCACATTGCAATTTCCTGTTGGCCGTTTACATAAACGTTTTCAAACATTTATGTAAACAATGCAACAAAATTCTTTCGAAAATATTAATAAATCTTCGTAACTCTACGATGAAAAAACGGCAATAAAAAATGAAACATCGAAATTGAACGATAAGGAATCCTAAAAGACTTTTCGAAGTAGCTTACATCGATTCTGAAAGCTCGTACTAGATTAAATCGAAGGTTATTTCAGGAATTTTTAATAAAGAATATCATCAGCAAATCAATATCGCCTTATTTTATCTTGTTCTTTCCGTAATAATAGCGAATTTTCCGATCGCATTTAGGACGGTATTTTATAAGCATGCTTAATAAATTTACTTATCGTCAAACCTGACAAGGAAAATCGGTTTCCAGAGAGAGGATTTTGCTGTAGGGAATTTTCTAAAATAAATTCGTAAATTTTGAGAGATTAGCTCGAAGCTATTGCTGCATCAATTATGTTTGATATTTGTTTCTATATTGGAGTTTTGAAGCTTCAACTTGAAGGTAACATATTTGAAAATGTCGATTATATTTTTGTACGCTTCTAAATGCTTTCATTTCCATTTTCTATTGACCTAAGTGGCGACTTCTTTATCGATCTTCTTTATTGTCATGGAGCTAGGCAATTTATTTCTTCATAGCTAACTTTTCGAAGATATATGTAATTGATAGGACGCTAAGAGTATGATGAAGCGGTCTCCCTAAAGTCCCGTGTTGGCGTTGGAGATGTATTCTTACACGAATGTAAATTTCCAATCGATTATTTTTTTTTCTGAACATCGTCCAGTTTCGTGGTATACCGTAACGTGGGGCAAATTCGATCGCATGGGGTAAAATCAATTTAGCATGATTTAATAGCAATTATTTAGGCTGCTATCTAAGGAAAATAATAGAAGGTTTTATTACAGCTTACAGTTTTCTAAGTTAAAAAAAATATTTGGTACCGCACAAAAGTCGTAAAGGCGAAAACAAGCAACTGTCGGGGAATCCCAGTGCTACTAAGTGAATTTCCAACCAGGAAAACCAAAACTTTGGAGATTAAACACATTCTTAAATTATCATTCTCCTTTCTGAAAGGAATCAATTCTTATCCCTCTTCAACATTATTTTTTTTCAATTTATGCAAATGTGTGTGAAAAAGAAGAGTGTCGATGAAAAATTAACACCTTATGGTCCAACTTGAAAAGTAGGTTGGTACCTATGTAGTTGGACATATTGGATTGTGTAAAAAGTGGCTGCAAAACGAAGTCAAACAATTTATGTGGCTTTAAAAAAAACTGAATTTAGATTGCAAAAGTTCTCACCCTGATTCCACAAAGTTCTGCAACAGATGGGAACAATGCACAGGAGTCAAAGACACGGTATCATGAAGCTTCAACAAGTTCAGCGGGATTAATGGCACCCGAACTCAGGAAACGAATGATACTGCAACCTGGGAAAGGAATAGTTTCAGTTGATGAGGGACTCGTCATGGAAAACATTCGAGAAGGAGAACGTCATAGTCCAGGCAGGGGAATTTGTTGTTGAAGGAATCGATAATAAACAGTTTTTAGAATGCAATAATGACAATCGTCCAGAAATGATTGAAAATATTCAAATATTCAAATTAAATTTCCTTTTCTTGTTTCCAACCCCCTATTTCTAATATTAATCGAGATCCCCATGGTGAGGGCCGAAAATGAATCAGCTCCTATATAATTTGGAAAAAATTAAATGTTAATTCGTTCTTCTTACACAGGATTTGACATCGATTAAAAACAATTGATTACGCGGTATTACTTCCATCAAAGACAAATTTGAAGTGTTGCCATCAAGTTTTGTTAAAGTTTAAAGACGTCCAAATCAATAAGCAAACATAAGTAAAATTAAATTACTAAACTATAATAATAACTGTGCAATAAATCAAAGTGCGACCATTAAAATCCATCCCCAATAATCCCAATTCGCACATCTGTCTAGTTGCCAATCTTTTGTCCCTGCGCTCTAATCGCATTCTTTTTTTTGTTGTCACGGCACACTCGATATTCATCCGTCATCATCTTTTTCGTCCTTATTGCTTCGGGAAATAAAACGAAAATAACGCGACACGACAAGGGGTGTGGAAACAAAAAACAGTCTAAATGAAGAAGAGAACTTGCCCTTCTCTTTATTGTTAGATTAAATCGGTCCATTCAACGGTGCTTATGGTTGTAGAACCGAAGGTGTCTGAGTTCTTTGTGTCACCTTTCCAAAGAACGCCGATTTTCCTTTGTTTTCTTTTGTATAGTGGATGTATTAAATGTGTTTGCTTAATGTAGAAGATTTGTATTCTTTTTTGAGTTGCACTTGAGAATTTGTTGGAAATCGTAAGATAAACAATAGAAAGTCTGTATGAATGAAGGCCTAATTTCAGTGCAAGGTATGTCGGTGTATTCGCGTTGGTTCTGGATGATAAAAAGAGATATGAAAACAATGATATATATGTTGAAAAACATTTTCAATTAAATTGAAGGAACGCATAGACTCGTCTACGTACAAATTGTCCAAATGGTTGGTAAAGGAATACAGAGATCTAAAAAGTAGATAGTCTAGAACCAGAAAATTCACTAGATTTTGTAAAGAACCGAGAATAATTAGATCTGTTCCCTTCCGCAGCCAACTGTGATAATGCCTATATTGGTTAAACGAAAAGAGCGAAGGCGCCAGATTTAATGAGCACATTAGGTGCTACAAATGCGGGAGGATGGAATCGCCAAGTGTAGCACAAACATAAACGCAATCGGGCATAATACTAAATTAGAAAAACCTGAAATTCATTAAGAACGTAACTTCGCCGCGGGAATTAGACGCTTACGAAACTATTTACATAGAAAGAAACACAAGTTTGATGAATAGGGGAAACGGTTGTCATACTCAAGTTTGTTTGATTTATTAGGGTGAGGCGGACATACGTCTTATGTTTCGTGCTACAAATGACAAAAGACCCTATCGTATTTTTCGCATATTTTAGTTTTAGAGTGTATAGCCGGGATAAGTAGATACTTGTAAATAATATTTTTTCCCGAGAGTAGGGATAGAACAGACATGTCAGAATTAGAATTTTTTTCTTAAATCACTTGTTGTATCAAGTCAACTTTTGGTTTGCAAGTAATTACGTCATTGAGAGATATTTGGTTCTAGCGAGATTGTGCATTCGACTTGTGAATATTCTAAATGGAAAATGTGTATTGTTATTATATCATTAGAAATGAGGGAAATATAAATAATTTAGTAAAAATTACAAAACTAGATCCTAAATAATCCATCGTTCAGGGTAGTTTCATTTTAAAATTCTCTACCATCTATTATTTAGTTATTTTATTAGTGGATAGCATCGAGGGTGGCTATGGATTATTTAAAAAGGTGAACGCGGGAAGAGGGATTGAAGGATCGAGGGTGGAAAGGTAGTAGGGTGCTTCAGAGGAATAGAGAGGGAATCCAACGGGGGAGAGAGAGAGGCCCGTCATTGACGATGAGGGTGAGCGTCCCCTAAAAGCGACGTCGTCGTCGGCGTCGCAGTCCGTGCGTCCAACTCGTATCAAACGTTGGGATCGCACAAGGCGCAGTTTACAGCGGAGCGCGCTCGGAAAAACAGGCGCGCACCGGGACGAACATCCACATATAGATCGCCAAAGCGGACTTTGTTATTGTTTTAGATTCGCGGCACGTGATAATGTTTGCGATGTTTTCTATCTGAAAACGGGTGTAAAAATTGTTTGTCCCTTTTTCTTTTCTTTTTGGGCTTGTTTGTTTCGCATGACACGTTTTTTTTCTCTGTCAGCGTAAGTTTTAAGTGAATTTCGCCGGAAAAGACGCGAGAAGAATTTGGCGCTCGGAAAACTTTTCCAAGTAAGTTTTTTTAACTTCCTACATACGGGAATTGTTTTGCTTTCGTTATTGGAGTTTTAGTTTTAATTAAGTTCAGATAATCGCAAATTATTTATGATTATTATTATTTTTTTTTGGAAAACGCCATTTTGGATTTCGATTTTTTAAAAACTAAAATGTAAAAGTGTATGTGATGGCTTTGTATGTAAAATCCAACGAATCTCTTGTTGTTCAAACTAAGTTGCTAATCTTACTAAATGTAGAGAGTGTAATTTTAATCATCTCGATATACAAGGTGTATTATCGAGATTATGTATTTATTAAGATGGTAAAGGGTGGTAAAAGGTGGTATAGTATAAGTATAAGTTGTATTTATTTTCGTTAAATTATTGTTTTGCCTATGAACACAATGCAATTGTTTTGTATTCAGCAAGTTTATTTCCTATTTAGTTCTAACTTTCTTAAGCCATCCAAATAGCCTCCTGTTTCAGCAACGACCTCTTCATTTAATGCGAATCGTTCTCTGCTAAGTCATTTTTCCAAGTTATGAAAAAGGAAAGAAGTCGCCGCCAATCAGTGCAATAAATCAGCATAATACTGTCCTTCCCAACTCCCTAAAAACAATTAATATATTTTTTCCGGCAGATGGGATCGTCTTCGCTTTGTTTGGTTGTACATTCGCCTAAAAAAGACTATTTTGTCAACTGGTCTTTACTTTCAGGTGTTTAGTGATATATCTATGTCACCACATAGCGCCGCAGAAACTCGCTTAACATGCTCAAACATTGCTTTGAAATCGTGTGGTACACGATTCCGTTGTTGATCAATCGTCAGCAGATCTCGCCGATAGCTTTGTCATGCTCAATTTTTCGCGAAGGATGTTTTGCACACGTTTAATTAATATATTTACCATATTAGTAAACTCCCTAATCTTTATCCGGCGGTCTGCTAATGCGATACTATGCACTCGATGAGGCAATATGGCCGCTCCTCATCAAAGACGGATGTTCGACCACGCTTAAATTAATTAAACCAGTATCTGGTGGTAGCCATCGAAGGCGCATGGTTTCTATAAACTCTATCCAGCTTCTCTTTGATTTCTGCAGATGCTCTGTCATCCGAACTCACAGAACACGAGTCCGCAAATATATTAACTTGCTCATTCTCAACAATCTTCAAAACAAAACTATTTGGTAATTTTGACTAAAGAACACTGGTACTTGTCATAGCGTCCTCGTATTGAAGAGCCAGTAATTTTAGCGAACTCACTGCTGAGTAATTGCATTTCTGTACAAAATCAACATGATGTTGGCTTCACTTATTTAGTCCACCAAGTTCCATGAATTTCCGCAGAGGAACCATATTTACGGGTGAATCAAGGTTAAAATCTTTGGAATCTATATAGGAAAATCATAGTATTTTGCCAATTTATTTCTATGGCTTTTAAACTACATACATTATCAATTACTCTCGTAAAACAGAATTTACGGTGACGTAATTATACCACCAGCAACCCAAATTCGATACAGTTCCGACCCGAAAATCTAGTTAATCATTTATAATGACGTTTTGGTAATTGATATTGCGTTGTGTAGTTGTAAATTAGGAACCATGCAATACGCAATTATTACTTTAATACGGAAATATATGCAGAATGATGAAGATGCATCATCCATTTTCCTTTGTTCAGGGTAAAAATAGATCTTTTTTAAACAACAAAAAGTCAACGAGATTCTATAAAGATTAATGCGATTATTTTCTCTTCCATTCTTCAATTAACAATTAATTTAATAGCGAAACTCTGCAGTTGTGACAACGTTAAAAGATTGAACGAACGTCAACAAGGATTTTTCAGTATCGTGCAGCATCCATCTTCTTATTAGCCTTGCAGAAACGGTTTCCTCGTCAAAATGAAACCTTTTAACTACAGCCCTTCCAACGAAATTAGGAGGATTTTAAACGCTCTGCCGTGATTTAGGCGAAATTGGATTGGCTTATATACGAAGAGGATTGAGTAACGCAATACGCGTTTCGTATTTTTTTTTTACTTCTTGACGTAATACCGAAGATTTATATAAATGTTTGTAATTAAAAGAAATTTGACAGAAATATTCAGCATTAATGACAACATATACGCTGCTTAATTTACTTTTTTGCCTTCATTTTGATAGAAGCGAAGTAAGATAACTTAATCTGTCTTGTTTGAAAGTACAGCGTTACCTAGTTCACGATAAGCTTCATAAAACGAAGTTCAGAGCACTTTCCTTTATATTAAATCGCGCTATTAAAGACCTTAACATCAACCCGTGCCCGCTTCCTCAATTTTTTTCCCATTCCTTCCACTTCCTTCAACTACGCACAAGTCCAAAATTATGCAAATAAAATTATATTGTTATGATTAAGAGCGCTTCATTCGAGTGTATTAGTATTAATAGCCGGTGTTCCCCTTCCTTTAATTTTCGGTCTATACGCGCGGAAGGGTCCCGACGGCGTTAAGAGGTTTTCTCCTCTTGGAAAAGGGCAGGTGGTACGCGGCGCATCCACCAAAAGAAAAGGCAAAGTCTATTAATATAAGCAGGTGGAGTTGGGGGGGCTGGTGAGATGAGAAAAGTTTTTTCGTTTTTTATTTTGTTTCTTTCTTATAGGAATAGTAGGTAGACGGGTAAGTAGGTATTTTCGCTTCTGCCGTAACGGTTGAAGTAAAAAATGGAGGTCGTTATTAACTCCATAATTTCTAATAAGAATTAATTCGAGATACGAATTGCGTAGCTAACGTATTTCGAGGAAAATTAAAAATTGATTAAATGTTTTTTGTTGTTTCGTATACCTCGCCTTCGGGTTAACCTTTTACCTTCAATTTCTTTTGGGTAAATGTAGGCGGAGAATAGGAGTCTAATCTTTGATATTGCATATATTACGATTAAAAACGAATTTAAATCAATGATAAAGAACTATAAAATTTACTAGGATCTGAGCTCAAAACATCAATAATAAAGAAAAGCATAAAAGGTAACCCTCAATACTATGTTAGTGAATCTAACACATGCAACACATACAATAATCCATGGAGACTCTGTGTGAGTGATTCACAATTAAGTAGAAAAAGAATAACAATTGGTAATAATCTCACAAAATCTTTATTGGAAACAAATTACTCGTTTTGAGCAAAAACGCTCATCCTCAGGCCAGTTATTATAAAACAGATAACAATTCGATAACTGTTTTATAATAACTCTAGCCCGAGGATAGGCATTTTTGTTCGGAACCGGTAGCTTTTTTCCAATAAAGAGTTTGTGAGATTAGGCCCAATTGTTATTCTTTTCTACTTTTTTCTTATTAGCGCGACGACTTAATTGACACATTAGAAGTATATATTTTCTCTTGTTTCGACGCCTAATAGAATTACGAATCAGTCAGCGCCGATTCAACCTTCAAGCATATAAGTGGAAAGCCAGAATCGCCCGACGAACATACGATGTTTATTTATTCCACGATTCTGAATAACCTTTATTTATCCTGGGAAATTTCTAAAAGCCATTTATCTTGTAGCCGATTTGGAAACTCCATCATAGTCCGTTTTCCTTTTTCTATTCTTTCTTCGTGTGGACCGGCTGCAGGCGACGCGTACCGTCGATGTGTCTTCGATTCACGACCGAGATTTATTTCGTCGTGCGGTGAATCCTCCGATGGCATGGTATCGTAGTCGCTCGCGCCCGTGAAGAATAAAGAACCAATAAATATAATAGGCGGACGCGCTTGATCGGAAAACATCGCAGCGACGAGGATAATTTGTAACTAGCAACAGAGTAAAGATTTATTTTTTTTCAAGCGAAAAATTCCTTGGATCGCTATTCGGTCTTTGTTGTTCTTATTAACGCTATGAAAGAGAAACACAAGAAGATATTAATAAGCCGGGAAATCCTTATAGATATCGAGTAAATGTTTTTTGTGCGGTGACGGCCCAACGAGGTGTAAGAGGTGTCATAATTCAGGAATACTTTAGTGTGTAAAGTAAGTTTTGTTACGATCATCCTCTCTCCGTAAAGGGTGGAGCGCAGTTAATTGTACCCCAATTACGAATAATGACTCGGAACTGTACCGGACCCAATAAGGTAACCGAACTCGAATATACAGCGCCTAACTCTGCCTAATCAAGCGCAGGCCCTCTTACAACTGGACCACCGAACCGTTAAACTATCGAAAACCACGATTTTCCATCTTTAACTGTTTAGCGGTATAACGCTTCATAATTTGGAAATTTCTTGACCTTATCTCTTATACCGCGTTCCCACCAATCGGATTAGTCAAGATTCTGAAACTCTGCTTCTACCAATCCGACTACTTTTGTCCAAGTGTTGATTTTTGTGTTTTTAGTATGTTTCATAAGTGAGTTAGTGAAGTTGAAAATATTGCGGTTTAAAAAATATTTTACCAACATGCAACGGCGGTGCGTGATCTTTTGACGTGCTTAAGAAAGTTCTGGGAGAAATTCCACGATCTTAATCCCGTCAGACTCGCTGTAAGAAATCTGTGGAATTCCCCTTTCACAGCATATTGAAAGATGTTAATAAAGTTTTTAGGGGTCAAGATATGAACGTATGTTTTCGTTCGCGAAATACATTTAAAAACTTTCTTGACAATCCTTGAGATAAACCGGGCATGAAGGAAAGGTGGGGAATTTATAAAATTGTTCGATAAAGCCTATATTGGCCAAACGAAAAGAGCGATAGACTAATGAGCACATCAGGTGTTATAGATATGGTAGAATAGAATCGTCAAGTTTAGTACAACGCATACGAAATCGGGCATTTTATTAAATTAGAAAACCTGAAATTGATTAAAAACGTAACAGCGCAAATTTGTGTTTTTCGCATGTCTTAGTTTTAGAGCGTGTAGGTGGCAAAAGTCGGTATGCATTGAGTTTCCTTCTCGGATCATGCGGTCGTCCTCGAAACAGCTGTCCTGGATTAATTAATTAAACTTGTGCAGTAAGGAATGTGTTGATACTTTAGTGCTGTTTCCTGCAATCTTTTTATTCTTTTTCCGATTCTTAACATTTTCGAACAAAATGCTATCGACGACTAGGAGATCAGGGTGCAATATAAATTCGGCTTTACTAAGATTCAGGCAAACTTATCTGCGTATAAGAACTTGGCTGTGGGCCATATCACGTCAAGGATGAGTCGTTGAAGCCTTTCCCGTTGTCCAATAACGATAAGAATGAAACGGCCTTCGACATCACAAAACAACACAAGAAGTCGATAGCAATTTTCCACGATTAATGATGGTTTTAATATCTCCGAGCTCCAAAAATGGGTTCGTGGTTATATATCTGTATATACTGGGTGGGGTGTATATAGTATACAATTTATAGATGCCATTTCGATGTTATAGCTTGGAAGAGGACGAACGGAGAAATATGGATTATTAATTATACCTTATCGTTCAATCACTGTCCGCACTATGTAGTATAGAACATAAAAAGAAAATGCTTTATCTAAATATTTAGTAGATGGATTTTCTTTTTCATGGTAATTTGTCAATGCTTTATTAGCGATTTTATGAATAGGTTGGTAGAGAATTAAAATGAGTGTAAAATATTGATAGGATGTTATTATACCGCCTCAATTTGCTCGTGTGCTTGTGCTTGTAAAATGTATTAATTGGCTTGAATTGCAAACGTCGTATTTGTATATTTTAAATCGAAATACATCTAAACTAGGTCAAATGCTTTATGTAGAATTTTTGCTGCAGAATTCGAGTGCAAATATTAATAATTATATAACATACACTCCCCGACAAAAACTTAGACGCAGTAAGATGTTTTACGGGTTTTAAGGGTTACAACATTTCTTTGCGAAACTAGCTAGATATCTAATTAAGTTTTTATTCATAAAAGTAAAATAAACTTAAAAATATCTCCTCCAGTAATATACGAACTAAATAATAAATTATTACTCCAATGTTTAAACAATTTATGCGACAAAAATTTAGACGCTCTGTTGCAAATGTAAAACAAAAATCAACAAACGAGTGATCAGTAATGCGTAGATCCTCCATTGTTCTTAATCACTTCCAATAGTCTGTTATTAATAGATTTCTATAAATTTAACACATAATTTTGAGGGATATTCTGCCATTCAGTCACTATTGAAGTTTTCAGTTCCTGTACCGTGAAATATTGACGGCCTCCGCCATAAACGCGACGTGCCAATTCACCCCAGATGTTTTCAATAATGTTTAAGTCTGGTGACCGTGCCGGCCACTGTAAAGTTTTAAACTTTTTCTCTTTAAACCATTCAGTAATGGTTTCTGCTTTATGAATTGGCGCGTTATCTTGCTGAAAAACACAATTGCGCCCGGCCCATTGGTTTCCAAAACGTAGAAGATTGTCATGCAATAGTCTTTATTCGTCACAGATGTCATTTTATTTGTGCAAAACACTATCCCACTTTCCTCGCGGAATCCAATCGCTGCCCATATCATCACAGATCCACCCCCTAATTGTCCGGTTATTTTCACTTTTGGTTCCTTTCTCAGATCATGATAATAATGCGAGTACCCATCCGGTCCGTCCAAATTAAAACGTTTCTCATCGGAAAATATAACTTTTTCCCATTGTTTCTTCCAGGATACGTGTTCTTCGGCAAATCTCAACCTCGCTTCTTTGTGTTTCGCCGAAAGTGGCGGTTTTCTCAAAATTTCCTTCCGTGATATTACCGGTGACGGCTTTGAAATCCTTTGAACATTACGCACGTGCGCATGTTCTGCAATAACTCTCGTCGACGCAGAAGAATTGGATGCACACCGCAATATCATGCGTTTATCCCGCTCACTTACAGCTTTCGATCGCCCCTGGCCTTTTGGTTTGCCGTAATTTTCCGGATCTTTTAGGAAATTTCTAACGGAATGATCGCTTCTTCGTAACCGACGATATATCGATAATCATCCAAAATCAATCCAGACATGAAAAATGTAAAGTATTAATTTGATTTTCACCAAAATCAACGGCAATAAGTAGAGCTAGTACATGTTTAGGTAGCCCAAATAATAATAATGTTAATCACAGCGGAGTGCTACTGTTGCCCCATAAGGAAGGGTTAACAACCCAGAAATTCAGAATTTAACGAAACTTGCATTGTAAATATTATAGGACTAGGTGTGCATAATACCTGTTTCCATTTCTGCTAAAAAAGCGTTTAAAAGGATGGAATATATGAAAAAATTTTTTTTCGAGTGATATATTTTCATTTCCAGATAGTGTAGCGTCGCTAATTTTCTGCTCTTAGCTAGGATGTGGCTGTCACAATTTAAATTGTACGTCGTCGTTCAATAAGTCCTTAGAAAAAGATAGAATTTTATTTATTTTTCAACATAATCTCCATTTAACTCTATGCACCTTTCCAGGCGTTTCTCCAGCTTTTCAAAAAGTAGGATTTTGGAAGGTCCTCAAAATAGGCATCTGTTTGGGCGATGACTTATTTGTTCGACGTGAACCATTGTTCGCCGAAGCATTATTTCAAATTTGGAAGTGAATAGAAGTCACTTGAGGCTCAATCCGGTGAATACGCTGGATGTTGTACTAATTCCAACTTTATTTCCATAATTTTGGCAATCGAAACTGCGCAGGTGTGCACCTGTGCATTATCTTGATGGAAGAGGACCTTTTTCTTTTTTAAATGAGGACGTTATTTTATTTTCTAGTTATTGTTTGTCCTTTTTCCAAGTAATCGGTGTAATCTTCACCTTCCTCGGAGCCTGTTCGCCTTCAAAAATTATCTTGATTATTCCTTTATCTCCAGAGTGTAATAGTGTATTCATGTTTTGTCCATAGTTACGTATCGATGGAGAAAATCGTCAGGATTGCGACGGAAAAGCGTCGAAACGGCCTCAGGGTCGACCACACGAATGCACTGAGAGCAAACGGGGCACCCATCTTGTCGAGACCTTTTTTGCATTCAATTTTTCGTGCAAAATTGAAAACACTGTACCGTGCGATATGCCTGTTGCCTCGACCATATCGCGGATTTTGTAAATAATTTCGGGGGTAGCCATTGGACGTCCAGAACGATGTTCACCTTTTGTGGATGTACGGCCAAGTTTAAACTCGTTTACCCAATTGTAAACATTTGCTAAAACAAGAGCAGCTGTGCCATGAACTTCATCCAACTCAACAATTAATTTTATAAATTCATTGCGAAAATTAAACATAAAGTGCTTCCTATATCCTTTCCCTCACGTTTCTTATCGTTTGCGAAAGAAGCTCGTCTTAAATCACAATGTCTCATTCTAAAAAAAAAAACGGCCTATTTCATCCGACAACAACCGATTTATCAATATTACACCTATTTGCCGTCGAAATCCGCACGTATCTTCGCAACCATGCGTTATTTTCAATTTTAGAAATTCATTTGTCGACGCCGTCGGAGTCCAATAACGTCGCTGAATGAATGGAATGCCGACGTGATGAGTATCCTCTTTTTTCGTTTCCCTAATACCTTTCCGGAACTGTCGCCTTTCGGAAGAAGCGAAGGAACTCCGTACGTTCGCTTCAAATGAGAAAATATTCTCTGTTGTATTGCCGCCGGGACAAAGCCGTGATATTGACACTATTTTCCCGCGTGAGACGCTATGTATTCTAATAATTTTCGCGACGCCGACGTCCGATAGGAGCTTCTACGTGTAAAATTCCGCCTATAAAGTACGTTTCGTCCATTTTCTCGTATAACTTTGTTTTATCTTCAAATGAGTAAAGAATACGGTTGATGTTGGTATTGGTCTGATGCGAATAACTTACATTTTCTGACTTTATTTGATAACGTCGAAATGGGAATTTACACAAACTTTATTCGACACATCGGGAAAATTATTTGATTCGAATACAACATTCCGTAACAATATGTGGCGGTATGTCTTAACGTTTTAAGTAATTTTACTTTTTTTGTCGATCAGGGAGTCGCGCTTTATTGAAAAAATCAAAACCTGGTTAACAGACGTTTTCTTCCCAAATACTGGATTCAACACGGTTCTCTTGATTGATTCTTGGTGGACCGAACTTCAGGCTACAGGCTACCATTATTGCAATAGTTACATAGCATAATTGTACTATTTACGATTACATTCACGTGTATTGAAATTGGAGGATTGGGCTGCTAGATTCGGCTGTTGTTCTTGATCCACGATACTCTTTCAGCCTCTACAGTTTGATCGAAATTTGCTTCCTTGTGAGCCCAGTTTGCGGACCTTCTTCTATTGTGCACAGCAATGTGATTATCGAGTTCGGATCTTCCAGATAACTATCACCAGCTATACATTTTTCGCAAAGACTCAAACGTTTCTGCAATCGTTTTCCCTAATTGGCGCATGAATATGATGCACCTACGATATTCCCACGAACTTACCGAACTCATTTACATTTAGTTTTTGTTTCTAACTGGGCGCTATTATTGTTACCCATGTATCAATATGGTGGAGCTAGTTACCCATTAGCTGAAGCTTTAAACTTTTCAGACTACCTTCGTATACATCAAAGTTTGAACAAATACGCAAAGTTTCTGTATCTTCTCCAAACAGAAAAGTAGAACCGAGGCAAAATTATTGAACGGAATGATTTTTAACGTCGAGTATAAAATATACTTCCTGTTTCTGCTTCCGAAGAACTAAGTGGCATTCAATTACTCAGGTACTGGAAGGTGCCTATGTAAATGAAGTGTTGATGGTCTAGGTTTGAAACGGGTAATTTACATTTTTCCGGCTTCATTTAGTAATTTCCTCCGTTAAGAAAGTACGCGGCGGTAGCCTCTTCTACATTTGAGATGTAAGACGGAACAATAACAAGTTTTATTTACCTTTAATTTAAATGTTATGAATTCGTTGATTGTGAAGGAGTGGAATTGTCACATCTCTGGCGCTTGCTATAATAATGTTTTCATTTTGAAAATTTAAAAGTTTCTGTATTATAGACAGGTATTTCAATTGGTGTCTTTACTTTGGTGGGAAATGTGCATAATGTCAGGGTTTACTTTTCTCGAACGGGGAAGTCTTAGAAAAGTGAATAGTGCACTTTGTCATCTAGCAACTTTCTTTTTTAAGTGACCTTATTTGCATTAAGAAGAGCGCAATTTTTAATTATATAGTAGAATCTATTAAAATTCTAATTTTTGCAAAAAATGAAGAGGCATTTTATTTCTACGGGTTCATCTTCCCCAAAAATAGATAAATCGGCACTGAAAAATACGTTTTCATGATTTTTTTTCCATTTCAAAGGTCTCTCAGGAGAAAAAACTTATTCAATTCCAATTTAATGTAAAGCACTCCAGATCCCTTCTCCTGTTGCATAAAGCATCATCTACACAAAATATACAATTCGATAATGACGGCAGGCCGTGATTATCTTCTATAGAGTGGTTCGAGAAGGACAAACTAAGGAAATTGCCGTGGCACCGAGGAATAATAAATAGCTTTAGTACCTTGAAGGATTTTGAGATTTGAAGATTCGTTCAAAATTGATATAGGATGGTGGTTTCGAATTTAAATTGCGATTTTTCACAAAGGTAGAAAACGAGATATAAATAACTGGCTGTTCAATAAATACCTCAAATTATGTTTATTTAATGAAGATTATCTACTTTTGGAAGCCAATCGAAAGACAAAATCAATTGCGCGAAGAAATGTCTTTGATAAATAAAACGATGATAAAGATTATAATTCTTTGCGAAGTTCACTTTGGTTCGATGATTTATCTGCAGACTTTGCTCTTTCTTCAGCAGTATCCATCTGCTAATCAATGTCGACGTTTCGAATTCCCTAAATAGTTGTTGCTGTTATTTTCCATTTCCTAGCACTCCTTTAGAATCAACGAGTTTTACAAATAACCAATTGGGGCTCATGACTATTTCGAATAGTAGAGCTAATTTCTGCCCAACTGCCTTTCTCCCCCCATTTTACCAATTTTACAGGGTTTCGAATCAGTTTAACTTGTAGTGATTTATTACCTTAGCAAGCATACGACGATCGAATATGGAAAAAAAGCAAAGGTAGTTAACGAAATTCCGAGAGTGGATGCGTTTCAGGGAGTTGTTCGAATAATTTCATAAGAAAAAGAAAAATACGTAATTGTGTTGCAAATTTGTTGTCTCAGATTAGAAATATTTTAGTTCATTGCCTAGTTTTCAAAGTTTTCCAATGTATACTCTTTGCAAAGAATGAATCCTAAAACCTGAGAATTTGGTTTTTTTGTCGTAACGAATGAGCCCAAATCGAAACGACTCGGTCCGACTAAATTGAAACCATGCGAAGTTGGATGTTCAACTCGAGCTAGCTAGTTGAAATACTTGATTCGTTATACCAATTATTAGCGAATTTAAATCTTAAATAGTACAATATGTCACTGTTTACAAGCAGTTTTTGATCGTGTTCTCAATGCAGTTGACGTCCATTTCCTTTAAACGACAAATAATCGGCTTTGCCATGGTAATAGGAAACTTTTTATAACGGTAATTTCACTTCCCAATTTATTTTTAATTACAATTTTATAAAACTACCTCCACAGTTTCTCGTTATTTTGAGTTAATTGCAACTTGATGGTTTCAGATGTTTTTTTTTTTACATTTATAGCAAGGTGCTTTTGTTATTTTTTATTTATACTGGCAGAAAAAATGCTTAAAATGGGCATTTTATTGAATTAGTGCCGCACTAACAAAAATGGGTAAATTGAACAACTACAACAAACTACACTAACAGCGTAAATTAAATCGTAATTAGATTTAGAGTGATTTACAAACGGTTTTAGTAAATTTTAACTAATGGATTTTATATTATTAATTAATGCTTGAAATAGCCCGTTGTACAGAAATACACAGTTTCGTTACGCAATTGATGTAGTTTACAAACGCAATCGATGATATGAATTCGTTTGAAAATGTTATATCCGGATTCACTATTTTTGTTTTTGCTGATGAACTGTACGAATAAAAAAAAAAAATTGGAAGTTTTTTGTTCTGTTGTGTGTATGTAAAATATCCTATCGAGAATCGCAGTCAGTATTGTCATTATTTCCGAAACCCTTTGATCGCGTTGAGCTAACTTTCAGGTATATCTCCGTTCATTTCAAAAAGCAATGTTACGTAATATTAAAAATATCTCCATTGTTGAGTGTAATTGCAGATTGAAAACGTCCTTTTCCACAAACCATATTGCTATTGTACATTTATGGACCTTATCGAATATATTTTCAGCAACCATTTCTGTTTGCAATAAGGGTGTCATGAGATAAGATTAACAATAAATAAGGATTATGCCTTCGAGTTACGAGATTTACCGAGAGTTACCTTACGTCATAATAACTTATTATGATATGTAAAAGAAATGTTAGAATGACGAAAAAGTGATATGTGACGTCTAATTAACGTTAAAAAAACGTGTTTTCTTAGGGATATTTTATAGGACCAAAAATAAAACAAAAAAGACGTTTAATACGTAAAGAACAAAAGGAAACATTTGGCACGAATATTTAATAGAGCAGAAACTTAATATGAATGAATTATTGGAAACGATACTCAGCATGTAGTCTCGTTTTCTAAAGGAGAAAGTAAACATTTAGCTTGAACATCTTTTAGAGCCTATAACTTGTAATCTTGTGAAATATTTTTTAAAACATGGAAACATAAAACTGTAGATATATAACGATAATACAAAAACCCAAATTAATAAAATATTTCTTGACAATTTCAAACTCGGCGGTGCATGTTTTAGCCACACATTTATTGCATCTTCTGTGTCTTTCTTAAATACACTTAAAGAGTTGGCTTTAACCGCTTCTAAAGGAACCGTAAAATTATGTGTACATACCATATATTCATTATTAGCAACAAGATGATAAACTTACCAACAAAAACTATCTTGCAAAAGATTCTTTTCTTGTTGTTTAAAAGGGTTCTCAACATTTTGTTACTTTTTTAGTAGGTATCTCAGCCTTTCAATGTGCTTAAATAAATGCGCCGGTAAAAGATATAAAAACAGTCGGATACATCAGAAAACTCACCAGAGCTGTTAGTTCTTAAATGGATTTCCGCACACTTGATATCGTCCTCCGTGGTGAGAGATAATTTTACTGGAATATCTGGTAAATTTGGATAAGACGTCACTTCACTTGATATTTTCTTGCCCTTTAAAATATTCAACATTTCGTTATTTTGTTCCTTCACTTCACTCAACAACATCAGCTAAAATAAATTGATTAGGTACTTTCATCCATAATACCAAATAGCTAAATACGCACCTGAGTTATATTTATTTGTAGAGGTAGTATGAAATAATGACGTATATGGAGATAAATAGATCATAAATAGATCATTTGCTGCATCCAACACCACTTAAGTCCTACGATGTTCAAAAATGTAACACGCCCCCTCTTGACTATTTACATTTTTTTTTTTTAAATAATGGTTCAAATAACCATTATTAAAAAAATTCAAATAAAATCATAATGTAAAGCTGTAAGTTTTTACCTGCAATTTTTATATATGGGGGTCATTCAAAATATGTTGATCAGCAGTCATCATCATCATCATCACTGCTTCCATGGTTGTTTGTGTTTTCTTTTTTTACGAATTTCTACATCTGACTGTATCTTAGGCCTACTCAATTTTTCTTGTAGCCTTTTCAAAATCATCTGTAACAATAAGCAGTTATTGTTACAGATTATTATTAGTAGTACATAACAAAATAAAACCTGCAAAAAAAAATTGAAAAAAAACTGACCACATTCGAAAAAAAAAAACTACTACTCTACTTACCCCATTTAATTTACAATTATCATCAGCAAAGTGGTGCTTGCTGCTTACAAGACGGCCTAAACACTATGTATCAAAGTTAAATGTATAAATAGTGACATTTTCATAATGCATTTTTTATTATATATATATACAAAGATAGCTCACAAAAGGAAAACAAGGGTACTTGCTTCTTAGCTATTATTCCCTGCCGAAAACAATCACTTTCAAAGACACCATTCCACAATATATTAACTAATCATACAGTTTCAAATATTAAAATTGAAGAACCCCAAATTATCCTATCACTATGCATTTATTCATTTATTTATTTAAATTCCATTCTCATCTGAATAATTATGATATAATCGAAACGTTAGCGAATAATAGAAAATAGCCATTTATTCAAGGAGATTGGAAAAGATTTTCTTTCCATTCTGAACGTGAGATTTCTTTATTTTCATGGAGACGAAGCAATGACTAGAAAAAAAAAACTTTTCCCAAAGGGTTCTATACAAGACTGTAAAATTTGTTAAGCGTTTTCTTATTCGTTTTAATTATGAAAAGTGTCATAGTTCCTAGCTAGAATGGAAAAATAAATAAAAAAGATAGATTTTCCTCATCTTCCCGTTCTATCAATCAGCAAACAATGCGAGATGGACGCCATAAAGACCGACAAATTTCACGTTATATAATCGTCCCTTGTTGGTCACTACACGCACGCCATTTTAACGAGCATGATTTAAAATCGACGTCATAACAACGACAACTTGGCACCTGGGAAGTGATTATCTTTGGCAAAGTATAATAAATTGCACCAATAACTTGGAATATCTCGCAATGCTGTAACAATTTTGGGTACTATTAACCATTTACCATAAAAAAACTCGTTCCACCATTCTACAAGGAAGCTTTCAATATTTTTAGAAAGTCTTCCACTGTTATCAGTCGCACAAAAATAAATGCAAGCAGAAGTTAGGACATTGGTGGTATGTTACCTCCTCTATAAAATAATTCAATAGCAACACAATATTTTTAGCAATTTAATCTTTTCACAACACTTCATCTTCTGTTTTAAAAAAATATTATAGGTTGATAGGTTGATTTGGCAGCCGATTTCTGATACGTTTCCAGTAGGTGAAATGCAGTTAAAACGAACTTTTACTTGCTAAAGCGGTAAGATCGAAGCTCTTTCAACCAGTTTTAACTTTCAAGCGGGACAAGATTTAAAGTGATTTCAAATTTATTAAGTGACTGATCGTAAGCTCATGAATTTCGCATTTTCTAGACTGGAGCCGTCTTGGTCAGAATACGACGTACGACATACGACATGGGATTTTAACTTAAGTTTATATAAGATTTTCTATATCTATGCGCAATTGTTTTCAATTTATTTAGTTTAATTATTTTCACGAGAAGCATTGTAGAAACTTATCTTCCCAACCGTGTCGTATGCGCATAATTCTTCCCTTTACCTCTCTTTCTATCTCTCTATTCGTGTTAAGGCTGCAACACGCTATAGCACGCGCTCATGGTGTTATCAGATCACTAAAAATAAATGGTGTGTAAATGGCATTGTTTCAAGTAACAGGCGAACGTCGGGGGCATCGTTTCAAAAACAGGAGGCTTTGTTTCACGGCCCTGATCCGTAACGCTCGTCAAAAAAACTACAAAAAAAAAAGCGTACCGTACACTCGAAACAAAGCGCGGCACTTACAATTAGCGTGATTTCGGTGCGGCTTTCTGGGTTTCCGGAATATATCTTGCGAACATGGCGCTTATTAACAACGGATGTAAGTTATTAATGGCTATTTTACCGACCGGGAGGAAATATCGAATAATATAGCTATCTGAAATAACGAAAGGAACGCCATTTGAGATGACAAAACGTTACTTTCGTTCGCTTCGGTCGCTGCTAAAATTAGCAAGATTATTAGGCAACAGAGCAGATAAATTCAAATAAACCGCTATTGTTTGCAATGCAAATTCGACACTGTTCCTGAATGCTATTAATTACTTTACCGATAGTATTGCCGTTAACACTTTGAAATGCCTCAAGTACTGCTTGCCGTTGTTGTTGGGTCTTAGACTTTACTTTTAATGGTACCCTATAAAAATATATCAGCAGGGGCCAAATTAGGGGACCTCGCAGGCCAACGTACTGTTCCATTAGCATAAAATAAATGAGTATTGTGCGAAGGACATCGATCCTGTTGAAATCTTAGTTTCTAATGGCAACTCTTCGATGCCGCCTCGTACAAATTAAAGATAACTTTGTTACGTTAAATTACACGTTGTAAAGTCTTTTTTTTGCATCTCCAGGTCTTAATGTTTGTGATGGTTTAGATTTATAACACTTATACTTATTTTTCTTGAGAATTCCTGAAACTTCAGCCTTTGGTAGACAAACATTTTGCGAAATGTCTTTAGAGGAAACATACTTATCGATATTAACCCAAGTTAAAGCTAATTCTTCTCTCTTTTCATTATTCTTATTGTACTTCTTTGGTCTTTCTGGATATTGAGCTCTGTAACTTTGATGTGTATGTTCTTGTAGAACTTGATGCACGTACAAAATTAATAATTTTTTCATTCAAAATAGCGATAATAACTTCTGAAATAATCTTTAGCCTTTTCCTCAAAACTAAGAATATTGACATTGGTTGCTATTCTTTCAATGTCGATATCCGTAATTTCTACTTTTTCAAATAAAATAGTGAATGCTATAATATCTCCGAATACGACAGGAAATGCATTTTTTTTATGGCTGTGTTCTTTTTGGTTTGGGATTCATCCAAATGAATGTTTATTCTTGCATATTATAAACGAGTATTGTTGATGGCGTCCCAACTAGCGCTAGCGTTTTAATAAACGAAAATGGAACTTCGTGCGGTAGCCTTTATTAAAAGATCCTCCATACGACTTACTGCATTCCACGTTTTTGTAGAGCACGTCAAGCGGCTGTAGCGTATGCATCTGGTTCTTCTACCGGTATGTATGTATTATTGCGAATTACAATTTTTTTTTTACTTAACGCTGGCTAGCTTCGTTTCTAATGCCGCCCCGTTCTGTTTTCCGTTTGTTAATTTTAATGAAGGAAAATTCTTCTTTTCATTTTGGAGTATTCGCAGAGACAGCGTAAAGTATTATGAAAACACGGTGAAAAGATCTTAATTATCATCAGACTAATAGAAAGAGGTAATATGAAGGCACAGTATGAGAGGCACGTTGGGAATGTGATATAAGATTATAACAAACAAAAAAAAATACATGGTGCTGATATGAACTACCAACTAATGAAATAATGTAGTGTGCGTAAAGTTGGCCCCGCACGTTAGAATTTTCAAAAACAGAAAATTTCCATGTTTTGTGTTAATTGTGCCGTAAACATTTAGTTTTGTGCTGGTACCGTTTTCGAGATACTTGAGAATAAGGTTTGGTGCAGGACTTCGTTCAGTATCCTCTCGGTTTTTGAAAATTTGATAATGGTAGCGTTTTGTGTCGTCAAAATTTCGTCTTGTGCATGTTCCGTTTTCGAGGGTCGGTGTGGATCCTTATTCAATAGTAACGGCATCAATTTTTTGGTTTTTGAAAATTGCGGCGACATTTATTTTGTCTTCGTTTCATGCTGATTTATAGTGTAAACATTTTAATTTGAACTCGTCTTGTTTCCGAGATACGAGAAATGAGTGCTCAGAAAGGCCATTGTTTATCGGCCACCGCCTTCAATACTGTTAAACATCTAACCATTATTGAACAAAAACTTTCCGTCCGAAATGGCATAATTTATTTGTGCTTTAAATTGTATACGTATTGATGAGTGCTATTTTCCTTAATATTCATACAGAATAATGCTATATAAGAACTTCACGACCTACCAACATAAATTGTTCGCAAAATCACAAGATTTTTGTTGAGGTATCCTTCTTTTAAAGTTTAGATCATCCATCGGATATCTCGGAAATAAAGCAGGCACAAATTTTTACGGTATAAATCAGCACAAAATGAGTAAAAAAACGACGCGATTATGAAGTTTCCAAAAACCGAAAAATGGATGCGGTGGCTAAGTATCCGTTCGAAAGCAGTACTAGCACAAATCGGCACAACGTTACCATTATCAAATTTTTAAAAACCGAAAGGTTGTTAAGGTGGTTGCTAAATTAAAGGTTTGCAGCGGCCTCCAGAAGGGAAAGAGCGCAAAATAAAATCTTTACATTACAAATCAAGACGAAACGGGTACAAAGCGATAGCGTGGTCGGAAAAGTGAAGATGTACGAATATATCAGGAATGAGACATTCACAAATTTTTATGGTACAAATCAATACAAAAAGGAGTAAAAAAACAACGCGATTATAAAAACTTACAAAAAGCGGCGGCAAATTTTCAAAAACGGAAACATTGTTGGGGTAGCTGCTAAATAAGGGTTCGCAGAAACCCTCATTGCGTATATTGTTTCCTGATTATCTCTAGAAGGGGGTAAACACAAAATAAAATCAACGCAAAACGTGTTTAAAAAGTGGATATGTGGGGTCAGCGTTAAGTTGGCTTCCAGTTTTCGAATATCTCGGCAATGAGACATGCACACATTTTTACGGCATAAATCAACGCAAAGCAAGTAGAAAGTCGAAATTTCCAAAAACTGCACGCGGAGCGGTACATATGTGCATATGTACTGGAGCAAGCGAATAATTCGGTGCCTTGTATATGAACTTATCGCAAAATAAATAATTAGAACTGTTTGGGTTTATTAATAGGACCGCTGTTTGTAAATATCGGCTTGTTTATGAAAAAGCTATCCGATAATTATTTATTATGGGAGAATTCTGCAAGGGAAAGATTCGACTTCGCATTCATTGACTTCTATCGATTGCAAAACGCAGCCCTATGCCCAGCGCTAGTTTTTATTAATTTTGCCAGTTTAATTTGGGTTTTAAGATCTTATTTATGAGGAAATCAGAAGGTGGTAAAAATGATGTGTGAAGAGGTCGAAGACACATGTAACGAAACGTATTTAAATAACATGGATTCGAAGAAAAGAAGGTTCGTGCTTCTTTTCCCCATATATGTCAAATTAAAAAAAAATCAAAAAATTATAAAAATATATTCGCCATCTTGAAATATGGATCCTTCAGGAATCATGTTATTAAATCATTGCGAATACACAATTATTATTAAAAAGAAGAATAATTTGAATTAAATATTAAACAATTTCATCGGAAATAAATAGTATTCTACTGACCGAAATTCGTTATGAGGCAGCGTGGCCGAGCGGTCTAAGGCGCTGGTTTTAGGCACCAGTCCGAAAGGGCGTGGGTTCGAATCCCACCGCTGTCACAAATCTTTTTTTCCCCTAAAAAATAATTTTAATATTACGAATTAATATTGCCTAATTATTGATTTTTCTAATTTAATATCGTTGACACTTCCACGATGCTTTTCTGATGGTTTCAATCGCGCAAGATTCCCCGTGTGGGAAATCCCATAATAGCATCGCGCAACCGGCTCTATTTATGCATCTATTATGTAAATCCTCTATTAAACTCGGCCTTTCGGTTGCAGCACGCGCAGTCAATGAAATATGCGAGGAAATTTAACCTTTGTATATACACATAGCCGGCCATACGCGCGAAGGGAGGAGACGCCGGGGCATGTATATCGGTTTTTGGGTGGAATTTATGCGAAAACTGTACCTTCGATGTGAAACATAACGAGGGAATCTATAGAGGGTCTAGGGTAGGAGACGTGGCAGACAGTGCGTGATTTTGCGGGGTGGATTACTTTCGTAGAGGGTCGGATATTGTGTATTGATGTCTTCTGTGCTATAAAGCTGTTAAATTGAAAAGAAGACGATCAATGTAGACCGTTTTCATATCAAAAAGTGATTAAAACGAAAGCTAGCATGCACGCCGATATTTTACGCAAATATGATTTTTAATTAGAGTAACGTCTTCGTCTTCAATACCAAGTTAGTTTCATGCTGTTTCTGGATTGAAGGTTGGTAGTAGAAATGTCTTTCGGGTGATGTCGCGTAGTTAATATTTTACTTGACGTTTCGCTGACCATGCTGTCAGCTTCTTCAGACGATTTCTAAAGACTGTCTTTAGAAATCTTCTGAAGAAGCTGACAGGATGGTCAGCGAAACGTCAAGTAAAATATTAACTACACGACATCACCCGAAAGACATTTCTATTATGGATTACGGTCGTGAAAGCCTACACTCAACTATTGGATTGAAGGTTGTTTGCCATATTTTTCAGTCTCAATAAAGGAAATTCATGTTTAGAGTGGGCCGTTATCTTCGCGCACCGACAGTAGATACCTGCACGATTTGTATTTATTCCAGAAGTCTTAAAACGTTTTTTTTTTTAATCCAGTAGGCGAAGTTGTAATCCACGTTCGAGAAACGTGGACAGTAAATCCAGCATAAATTGCTCTCTCACCTTCACGCCACTTTTTCAATTTGTGAGCCGAATACAATTGATATGCTTTGTACAGTTGTATTTGTGCCAGCAGAATAACATTTTTTTACATTTTTACATTACTTACTTTACATTACTTTTTTACATTTTCAAGTGATATTCGCCTTTTGTGTTTCTGTACGTCCGACACGACATACAATGAATTATACAAACGACTAATTCGCGTGGAGACCCAAAATGAACTAACACAAAACATGATTGCTGCGATCTCTACGTTACGCGTGATATTGCGTACTGGATACGGTCCTGATAATATGACTTCTTTAGAAAATTCCTTAGACCTCCTTAATTTTTATCACACTTAAATACTTTAATAGTTTTTTTAAATCCCAAAAAAATCGAATGCTTTTCAGTGCATATTCTAACTGCGCCCTTGCGCGTGGTTGATTGAAATTGCAGGAACTTGTCGTATGCACGAAAACGTATTGGAAATAATTTTCCTGCTAACTTATTAACGACATTGACTTCGAGATTTCCGTTTCTGCTTTATAGAATATTCCGGGCAGCTATTTTTGGCCCAGAATTTAAAATTTATTACCAATTAATAGTAAGAGTATTTAATTACCATGATTATTCATATATCTCGTTCCTTCAGGCACTAAATTAAGTCCTGGAAATTAATTAAAAGTTGCTAAAATTTCTTCTCACTCTCAGAAACAAATACGGCGCCACCACAACATTTAATTGTTAAAACGTTTTCATTTCAAAGGATTTAATCAACTTCGTATTAATTAATTTCTCTTTCTCGAATATGTTGCAATTAAAATCAAAATTAGTAATTACCTAGAATAATATACAAGGTAGAAAGTTTTACAATACCTTAATTTAATGTTTTATTGCATTCAATGAGCTTAAACACACCTGTCCAAAGTCTGCTTATTATCCATGGGACCAAACAGGTAAAGACTTTGTGCCATACCCTCTCTCTCTCTCTTAGAGGTTCGTTCGACCATTTAAATTGCTTTAATGCAATTTTAGTAATTGCTTGAATATTGGTGTGATAAGCGGCACTGCAAGGTAATAATCTAGCTCCATCGACAATAAAATATATCATTCACAGATATCTATAAATAGGTAATTTGGAAGACCGTGAGCGTGCAGGTCCATCACGAATAATCATTCCAGCAGATGATAACCCCAAAAATATAATGCTAAGGTAGCTTAGCTTCCTCATGGTATTGATGGAATAATTCACGGCAAACGCAATAAAAGGAGAGAGAAAAAATACACTAACACACAGACATGTTTCTGCCTACCCGGCGTCATCAGCGTGGTTTCGAGAGTATTTTTCATATCTTTACCTTCTATAGCTGTTGCCTTACAGTTAATACCACAACTTTCAAACCGACAAACTCGACATTTCTTGGCGCCCCCTAGTGCCGAAGAAACGCATGCCTGCCGTTCAGGAAGCAGCGACATAAACCGGGTACTGTTCCCCAAACCATCCTTCGACCAGTTCTCTGACTGCTAAACACGAGATGGCGACGCTGATGTGTTCAGCAGATGATAGTTTATTATAATTAATAAGCAGAAGAAATCGCAGAAAAACTGCACCAGAAATAGCAAGTGAATTCAATCGCGGACATCAGCATCCGATTTCAGTTACCACGGTCGAATGCCGATTAGCGGAAGAAAATTTCCAGGGTCACGTAGTACCCCATAAACCATTGTTACGCTGGGGTAACTGGTTGAAAAGGCTGCAGTGGGCCCGAGAACATCAGAACTGGATGGTAGGACAGTTGAAAAGTGTTTTATGTACCGATGAATCAACAAAACACGGCGATGGTTTAGTTACAGCTTGGGATTACTTTTCTTACTCCGGAACAGGAACGTTCACACCAACTACCGCGAAATATCGCGAGTAATCAGTGAGAATTCCATTGTTATGCACGACGAAGATCCGAAGAGTACACCCTGAATATGAACGCACAGTATTTGGATGAGTAGAAAGAAGCTAAAATTTTACAAATTATGACATGGCCACCGCAGAGTCCCGATCTCAACCCTGGTAAGTTACCGTGGAGATGCTACGAGTTGTTCAATCAGTTCTCAATGCAAAGGGTGGATTTTTTAACAAGAAAAATATTTAAGAATTTCCTGAATAGTGAATAATAAAAAAATAATTTTGCGTTAGATTTTAATAGTTATTTCATTACTTTGCCAAACTTTAACAGACGATAGTGTATAATTCTCTTAATTTACAATTTTTACCCATCCGCAGTTTCGGGAGCTATTTTAGAACTATTCTAGCCCGGAGGTTGGCGTATGGGGTAATTAAATTCTGTCCATAGACCCGCGACGAAGGGGGAAAACATCGTAACAGGTTGTGTACGTATAATTTAAACTGATAGTGTTTAATATCCATAGACCGCAGAATTTTGACACGGGTGGGACGCTGTTCATTGCCGGCTATGCTGTTCATTTAGACGAAAATTCGACAGCAACAACATCGTATTTATCATGTCAACAAATAATCAAATTAATTGGAAACTTATGCTGTCGGTAATTTGATGAAAGCAACGTGCGTGTGGTGTTATTGACAACGAACGGTATCATTATATATGTACTTGTTTTTCCGTACAGTTGCGGACAACTGAATGAGAATTATTGGACAATTGGAAAAAATGTTGTTAAGGAAGAACAAAGAGTGGTTGAATTAGATGGTTCAATTAATGTCGCGTTTGAGCCTCTTTCCATTTTTTACACCGCCGATTTTATCGGAAGCGGTAACGTACATAGCAACATTTGTGCTCTTTTTGAAAGGTCATTTTCTTAGAGCATGCATAAAATGTACAATGTTCTTCCAATGCATTTAAAACAATGCACTATCGGCCAATTCCAATAAATTATGAGCGATTCTGCTTCCGGGTTAAAATAGTTTTAGCTTGGATTAACCCCTAATTTTTTTTTATTTCTTTGCGGTATTTCTATAATTTTAAACTTTGTAGCCTTAGTCGCTTATTTTATTTAGAATTTACATTACTCTTGCGGTTGTAATTTGGACCGAGTTGCCACTGATAAGCCAATTGGCTTAGTCGAAATTATATTGCTTTCTTATTTTCTGGGGACATTTAGTAAATACGTATATTTGTTTTTTTTTTTTTTTGTAACAACATACAATATAAAAACATATGCATCTAATCTATTAATTCCTTCACAAAATAAGCAGTAATAATTAAGAAAAATTCCTAGAAATTTTAACCTAAACTTATTTATTATTTTATATTTTCATTGGGATAATAACTCAATTCAACAGGTTTGTTAAACAAAATTTCCATTGAAGTAATTGAAATCTCTAAAACCGATTCATAACGACATGTTTGTATGATGTACACAACACTTGAAAATGTGTTTGTACCACATGGAAATTGTTTCCATTATAAAGTCCTTTATTGTACATCAGCACGGTGTGTAAACATTGCGAACCATCACTTATGGAACCCGTGCGGAACGAATTTCATTATGGGATCTTTGACGGGACAAGGACGGAAGATACATGTTACAGGATAGCGGGAAATACACGATAGAGTTCGAAGAGGGATGCTTCAATCGAACCCAATAGCGGCCATCCGTAGAATACATTCGTGTACACGATGATATTGTACCGCGGAGCGCTATCAAGAATCCGGAAACAGAATACAGAGTCCTCTTCGAGAGCTTCGCGTTGAATAACTCAGTGACGCCGCAATTGGAACGGTTAGAGGGGCGCTGCATTTATCGGATCGATTCTAATTGGAGAGTTTATGTGTAATAAAATTACACATGGCTGCGACGCGTGTGATGGTTGTTGAAACACGGAATGTTGTTTAGTAACGCTTATGTTTTGCGTCTAAGTGTACAGATTGTTAATGTTAAGCTTAGCCATTGGGTGTGTTCGAAACGTTGGACACAATCTTGCCCTGGTTCCTTTTTTGGGCAATAAAATTATAATTTAAATTAATTTTTGTTATTTTCATTTTTGTTATTTATTAAAATGGATCTGTGACAAATGACGTTTGAGATTTTGAAAAAAGCGAACAAAGCACATTTTCCACTTTTGACTATTGCTGTATCCCGTTTCTCTTCGTCGGCATACGACATGTTTCCATCATTAATGAACGATAGCTATCTTATTTAATCTTAAAATGTATTTTTCATCACTGAAAGCATAATATTCAAAGCTCTTGTTAACATGTTATGCATGGTTGAAATCAAAAACAAAAGACTCTTTCTGATGGTGCCAAAATTCAATATGGCGGCGATAATAAATAGCAAAATTGATGGTCATATAAACATTTTGGGGTGCACCATTAGATAGCAGATAGAAAGTGGCCTTGAGAATGTGCTTTTTAGTTCTAGAGATGAAAGAAGAAAATGAGAATTTTTCATTTTCAGAAGACGTCATTTGTCATAGATCCCTTCTCTCTTCGGGGGTTTATGATACAAAATTTGCCAACTTCGCTGACAATAAACGAGTTCCCTCCTACAATGAAAAATAAATATTCCGACTTGGTTTTATGTTTCATGTGAAGATCTTTACACAAAACAACATTTCTCTAACTGGAGCACATTTAACCCTTAATCGTGTAACAAATCAACCGATATCGATATTACTAGCATAAAATTTTATTCATTCTCGTACGTTAAGGGGGTTACGAACGTTACCAGAAATATGACACACTTTTTCCATATACGTATGTGTATGTATTGTAAAAGCTACGCTGTACGAGTTAAGCTTGCGAGAGGTTCCGGATATCTCCGGGAAACTTAAGCCGATTGAGGCGGAATTCGATATTTCGATGTGTTGGAATGGAACTGATCTAGTTAGTTAGATATTGTCCTCTAAAGATATTACTGTCTTTTTCTTAAATAAATATCGGTTTCTAAGGGAAGAATTGGAAATTGCATCCATTTACTGTTTATATTTTAAACTCTATCGAATTCTAACTTTGTTTAAATTATTAACTTACTTAAACACTCTGTATATACATAGAAATTACTTAAGGAAATATTATTTTTCCTTGAATATGGCAAAATCAGATACTGTTGATACTATATGTAGAGAAAGAAAAAAAACGGGAACTTTCGTCTTACAAGAAACAGAAATCACCAACAGGAAGAGAGAAAAACTAGAATCAACCAACAAACAAGGAAATCAATCCTTCGGCGGGCAAAAATCGGTACCGCAAATTCGATAAGATCGTCCAAATTGACCATTTAAAAGTACTTATCCAAGTTTCCAAGCGTAACCCTGCTTCTTACTGCTACCGAGAGTTCGTATTGGGTGGTATTGGGGCGGACAAGTAAGCGTAGATTCCCGGAAGTAATACAGAGGGCGCTGTTTGCCTCTCTCTTGCTAGAAATCTAGGTATTTTTCAACGTTTCACCCGGACAATTGGGAAAATTTGCCTCGGAGTACTGGCAATCTTTCATTTGGCGGTTCTTAAAAAGGTATTTCTTGCATAATTTCGCTTTTGTTTCAATGCTCTCGACAAAAATGCGAGATTCCGTCGGTTTGGAAACTTTCTCTATTCCAAGGAAAGTTTGTTTTTCGGAGCAACTGGAAAGGAAGCAGTGGAGCGGCGGATGATCGGGGGTTGGTGGAGAAAGTTCTGTTTACTCTTGATGTGTTTTGGATGTTTAAAGAAGGAAGTTGTTCGTGTTTATTTGGATGCATTGTTTGAATAAAATTTTTTGGAGTTTTAATTTGAATTTAATATTAACATTAGTTCAAAGTTAAAAAAAAATGGCGATTCGATAACATCTAAATATCTTCTGTTAATCATCTCAAACTGCTTTAATTGTTTCTTTTCAGATTGGCATCTTTTCATGGCGTAATTTTGGATTTTCTGGGAGTAACAACTAAACACTCTTTTGGTACTGTTCAAAAGAATAAATGAATAAAATAACTTTCATAATAAATGAATTAACGACTAGAGTAGGCAAATTCGGGTGCGCACCATCGGCGCTGCTAACGAATGGACTCTCCCATGCGAAACACTAGTCAGGATCTAGTACGTAACAGTAGCAGCGAAGTACTCTGCGTTCTGGTTTTAATATATGGAGCAAAAATGAGTTGCTTTTCTAGGATTATTCTTGGCTCGGAATATATAACTACCTACTAAAGCTCCAGGGACAGAGAGAAGGCAGCCACAGGAATGGTCTCACGTATATAAGGCGCCGTAGAATCGATTTCTTTATCTTTCCTCTTATTTTTGCAAACCTGAGGATTGCCTTTGACTTCTTCTTAAACGCATATTTCATAAGTTTGAATAAGTTGTACGAATGAAACTTTTTCTGTTGTAAGCGTATATTTTAATTGCTTGGTTTATAATAAAAAAAAACGTATTTGCGTTCTTCGCGCTGTTCATTAAAAGATTCGAGCAATTAAAAAACACGGCCAATGCTTCGTAAAGCCGTATAAAATGTGCGTTGAAAATATTCGTAACCCAGGAAGAAATTGGATTGCCGTAATGGTTTTTACGTGTTTGACTAGCGCATTGCGCATTATACCATATCAGCTCTATTGTTGTTTAGATGTTACATCTGCTCATTACTGCATATTCGACCCGTTTAGAACTTTCCCATAAATACTACCACACATGTAATAAAGACACTTGTATATCTCCTCTAACGTATTCATAAAGAAGGTATGTCGACAATTTATGTGGCGTTTGGATTATATGATGATTTACCTAATTAAGTAAAGAGCATAGGCGAGGCATTACTCAAAGCAACAGTTAGTTGAAAGCCTGATGCTGAATTCAGAAAGCTCCTTCATTAATGAATTTTTTTATGATGATTTAATAGTTTTTTATTGTATTATTTAACGTATATTTTCGCGTTTAATTTTATACCCCAGTAATTTCATATTATTAGAGATAAATTTATTTTTGCGTTAATAAGAAATTTGTTTTAATTAAGTGTAAAGCTTTAGTTTATTTACTTAGGTGTTATCGAGTTAATGAGAAAATTGAAATTGGTAAATTGTGGTTTTTTCAAAATATTTTAACATTAAAAACAATACGGGTGAATTCGAAATGCGATTTGTTACGAGCATTGCATTCTGCAAAACATTCCCTATTCTTCAATATAACTGTTGCTGTATGTCTTTTAATAACTAAGATATCAGCGATGAGCACTGAAATGTGGATATTGAATAAATAGAGGTCTTATATCATAATGTTCGTAAGTCTTTTGTTTTAAAGATATAGGGTATTAAAAATTAAAAAAAAGTTCTTTTACAAAATTTCTCTTTAATATCTCATAACAAAGAAAAACAATTGTTAAATTAAAAAATATAGATGAGGTAGTGCGGTCTAAAGAACGTTAGCCTTGTTCTTGGATTACACTTTTCCACTTTTTTTTGTGATTGATACGCATCTCTGATGTATGCCTGGATTATTACGGTATCTGTCAGCAAACTCCATAATTTTATTACATAATTGCAATTATTTAACTCTACGACGTAGAGTTAAATAATAAAGCTCCAACATGGAAAATCGGGTTAGAGATTAAGCTCGAGATGAGCTGGCCAATTCCAATTCGTCTTTGGTAAAATTCTCTTGCTCTTCTGCTTCATCGGTGAACAAGATTACTGACGGAAAACTTATCTTTGGTTGCAAAATCAAAGGCAAGTTTACGAGAAATAATTCAGTACTAATAGACGATGAATACTTTAGAAATAAAACGGGCGAAGAGTACAGTTGAACTTATTTTGCTGGCGCTTATTCTCCGATTATTTTCTATTATTTGCAAAACAGCTTCTTCGTTTGACAGTATGGCGAGTTCCGGTAACCGCTCTATTAATTTTTGCCATTTTGAAATAGTCTCCAAACGCCTATGCACGTCAATAAATAAACAGAAATATGCCTCAACGTATATCCCCTTCCATAGATACGTTGAGCTTCGAAAGAATTTGATCGAGCTTTTCCATAATACATAATCATGTCTTTGTATTCTTCAAGAGTGTGGAGTACCATTTTTTAAAGCAGTTTAGGAAACGACAAAGGACCAAACAAAAACGTAATTAGGAACACGGCAAACTTGAATAAATTATTATAATATGAATTTGATGTGTTCACAATCGGAAGCAATTTAAAAAATAGGTTTTCTAAGATCCAGCAATTTGAAAACAAAAGACTTTACATACACTAGTGTTTAAATGCATGTGTTAGTGTTTTTTTTTTATTCTATGGTCTTCTGTTGCGTGGTGCTATGCATTAGTTTTTTCAATGAAATTCAGTATATCCTCAATGTTAATATAAAGTACCTGCAATACTCGCTAAATTTGCTGTAATTAATTCGTATTTTAAGTCTATTCAAAATAAAGATACATGTAATGAATCTGCATAAACGTAACTAAAAAAATAATGCTAAGATAGCATCCTCATGGTATTGATGGAATAATTTACGGCAAACGCAATAAAAGCAGAGCAAAAAATACACTAACTCACGGACATGTTTCTGTCTACCCGGCATCATCAGCGTGGTTTCGAGAGGTTGTGCGGTTTCCCAAAGCGCTACTTGAGCCGCCATCTTGTGTTAAGCAGTCAGAGAGCTGCTCGAGGGATAGTTTGGGGAATAGTACCCGGTTTATGTCGCTGCTTCCTGAAGGGCAGGCACTGGAGGGCACCAAGAAATGTCGAGTTTGTCGTTTTGAAAGTTGTAGCATTAATTGTGAGGCAACAGCGATAGTTGGTGTATTTTTTTCTCTCCTTTTGTTGCGTTTGCCGTGAATTATTCCATCAATACCACGAGGAAGCTATCTTCGTATTACTTTTTTTATTATTATTGTTTCTAGACATTTTCTGATGTGTTCTGTTGTATAAACATATTCACATTAAATTGATCTTCCTTGTACTTTTAGATAAATTATTTATTATGTCTTATAATCTGCAATCGTAAGTTTTTCTTTGTTCTTCGATGCGTTTTAATTAAATAAATAATAAAAAGTTGATCGCCATAGTGGTATGACACAATGTTTTATTTAATTTAATTCTTATTCGTTGCATACTACATAATTTAAAGAAAAAATTGCTTTTGAATATTGCTTCGTAAAATTTATTAAATTAATTTTTTTGTTTAGTTAAATATACAACAATAAGTAAATAGCGTCCAGTTTTTGTAAAAGAACCATGTTTACTTTTACCTTCAATAGATGCGCTCACCGGAAATTTTAGCATTCGCCAACGTCCATTTCCGCGGAAAAATTCGATTTCCTTTTCATCTAATACCGGGAAATAAAATCGAAGTATCGGAAGTTACCGCGGAAGCACAATTTACTAATCCTTCACCCCTTTCCTCCCACCTCTACCTTTTCCTAGAGGACCATCCTTATTAGTATCTGTCGGTAGTAGGAAATTAATTAAACCTCTCATGAGGAATCCTTGGCATTCAAGCAGTCATATTTTCCGCGCGATAAACGCAAGAATGCGATATTATACACTTCGTTTTTAATTAAGTTTTGGAGCTCTGAGAGGAATCCTTGATTTTCCGTTTTTCTTTTTTTTCAGATCGACGCGCTTCTTGTTTCCCAGAGAGCGCCGCTTCTTCGGAAAATCGTGAGTATATTTCAATTACTTCAATATAGGGAGACGTTGACGTAGGGCGGCTTTTGTTTTTTTTTTTCCCTTTATATAAGTTAGGAAACGGGAAATAAGATGGGAAAAGCAAGCACTTACGTTAATTATATTCGGGATGTATTCGTCTAACCTAATAAAGGGAATAAATTTAAGGTAGAAAGCACGATAAAACAAACATTGATTGTCTAGTAAAAAATAATGGGCAGCTATGTAATATTTTATAAGGCACCCTTGGAAATGCTTCCAGGCACGGAACACGACTAGGCGGTTCCTTGATAGGAAACAAAACGTTGAAAAAATGTTTTTCTTAATGATGGGTAACGTCTGCGAGTATCGCAGAGAAAAAAGAATTGCTGATTTAATTACAAACTGGTTCACTTTTGTGTTTGAATATGCTCAAACGATTTGAATTTTTGTAATTTATTGATATTACATTAAAAGTTATAATTAACAAATCAATCGAAATAAGCATTGATGTTAATAAAATGCTGATGGAACGACCAATTCTCCACCCAACCAATCAGCGACAGGCTCCGCCCCTCGCCGATATAAAAGCGTGCTGATCAACTGATTCCCACTCAGTTTCTCATCTGGCGTGGTTTACACGTTGAGCTATCGTGCTAACTGTGGCCTACTACCTTTCCTTCTCCTGAAGAAGCACTGTATGATTGTGGGTGAAACGTCGAGTTTTCGATTAACCATGATACGGTCCGAACACGTTTAGTTTTAACTGCCGATGGAAAGGTAAGGTAGAGTTTTATGTCTGCAGATGACCCCTTAAATTCAACAGTAGTTTAGTTAGCCGATAATTCTGGATACTTACTATGTCATTCTGCTTATGAGCCTGAAGCATTTAATGATATTGGGAAAATGCACAAAAAACAAATAATTTATGTGTAATTTGATTTTGTTGAATCAACACTTCTTTTCCGAGTATAGAACAGAAATTTAAAATAAAAAATTATTCAAACAAATGCTAATAGAATAGCCTAAATTTCATGAAGTACTTCAGGCTGCTAGCGGGCGACCTCTAGCGGCAGCTTCTCCTTTTAGAATCAAGAGCTACGTCTCTATCTCTTCGGTCATTAGCCGGATTAATCTCGTCGGGCCGTAGCAGGAAGCGAAACAAAGCTCTCATTGTAATTAGTACGGCGTGCTACGATAGCAACACAAAACCGATGTCCGTGATGTATACGCTCCAGATTTTATCGACGGACTCTTCCATTCCGATTCCGCGTCTTCCGGATACAAGTACGAATCCCGGCAACCGGACAAACAAGCCAACGAACGGCATCTACTTAATTACTTTCGGTGTAACATCAGCGTTTGGCCCGAGAGGAGGAAGGTTAAATGAAATGGAATGGTCGTGTCAAGTTATGGGGGTTGTAAATACCAGTTTACCGCGCTAG
>LR736862.1:7431095-7481369 GCA_902654985.2 Oryctes borbonicus
AAATTCGAATTACTCTGTTCGAAACTTATGAAAAGATGATTTTGTAACTTTTTAGGGTCAGTAACTCGAAAAAGATTTCAACGAATCTCTACGGATTAGTGCCTTGGCTTAAGAACAAGATTTTTTTGCAGCGGCTAAGTGGCTCGATTTTGGGGTACAACCCTTTCCGTTGTTCCATTCCGTTGTTACATAGTCTCATGGATGATCTAAATTATTTTCGGAAAAGAGGTATAACGGGAAACTGGGTACTCTGGAAAATTGTTCTGTATATCAAATTTAGACAGTTAAACTGTAAAGATATTAAAAATTATTAATAATAACTTCGGGATATTTGTAATAATGTTAAAATCTTACAGGCGGGGGCTGCCTTAATCACGCGACTTGGTAAAAAATTGAGTTTTTATATCAAGCTACTCTCTCAGTTTCGGGTTGCCGGTATTCCTCTCTTCTTGTTCCTAAAATATTAGTGAACTATTCCACAATCCCTTTACATTTTATTCACATCATATTCTTGCATAGCATTTAGTCAGTAAATTATAAAAATCACATTGGAGACTTTTTATTAAGAATAAGATCCATCTAGTATAATCAAAAATTACTTAAAAGTATAATATATTGTATTTTATGAGCGATGAAAACTTATCAAATCAATTTACTATATACGTATATACAAAAGCAACTTAAATAAATTAATTTTCTACACCAAAACTTGCCTTAGCACGTAAGTATCGGGATCGTACGTATAAATCGGATCCACAATTGGTTCTACATCTTGATATTTGAATTCTGCACGATAAGCCATATTTTTCAAATCGTTCTTGGTGGCATAGTTAATTCTCTGTAACAATCCGGTGGGATGGTAGATATAATATACTCCCATATCCACATTATCCGCGAGTTCTTCGCGATCTTTCAAATTTTGACGTGGTTCCAGTGGCACTTCAACTGTTGTAGTCTCTACGGTGGTGGTCAGGTCATTTTCAGTGGTCGTAAGTACCTTTTCTGGAACACCGTAGACTGGCTTAGGAGCCGTTTGGCGTTGGGGTAATGTGAAAGGTTGATTTGGACGATATCCACTCGGTGGGTACGGAGGTGCTTGCTGGATCCTTTGGAATCTTGGCCGGAGAGGTGCTTCTGCGTTGGTAGCTGTTATAGCTACGATGAAGAGCATTATTATTGATAGAGTATTCATTGTTATCACTTACTGTTGCAACTTCAAACTATCGTCTGGTGATTTATGACGGCTCATTTTATACTTATCTACATTTGGCGGGCTAGATTTCTTTAACATTGATTGATATAAATATAGAATATCTTCTTGAATCAAACGACACTGACCTACAACAGATAAGCTTATGCATCTATAATACTTTAATATTGCAACATCGAAATCATATGCATGCTATTATTTTACTCACCTTTCGGTTTAAATTAGGAATAGCACGTAATAGGGCAAGGTGCATGCCAGCGCATCGATTATAATAATTACGTCAGCACAATGCTTCTGTGAATTTTTAATTAACATAGTTTCGCGTATGGTATACCGAAAAAAAAATTGTAAAAATGTAATACCATCGGAAAATTAATTATTCAGATCTAAACTATGAACTTCACGTGTGCTATGGTACAATGGGGTTCGTTTGCGTATAAAAAAAAAAAATTCCCCATCGTTGTTGTCAAAGCTTGAATGCAAATTTAAAATTTATTACCGTCTTCTAAAAAAATATAAATAGATTAGAAATTTTAAATTAATTTTTTAAATTTTACTAACAATGTAGGTTGGCCACAATCGTTAAACGGAAAATTCGGAAAATTTAGTAAAATTGTAAAGTAGCTGTCAACTTTGGTGCTTTAAATAGAGCACCCGATGTGCCATTACATTCTTGAGTTCCTTATTTTAAGGTTTGTTTAATAACTGTGAAAGTGTTTAACTTGGAAAATTGAAATATTGCGGAACCATTGGCCTTGTAGGGTAGGATTAGAAACCAATTTTTTTTTTAAACATTATACAGCGTGTCCGATAATTACTATTAAACTTTCTAATTGAAAAAGTGCCAAAACTTTTTTTTTTTAATACAACTACCTATTTTGCTTTAACTTATATATCTCCAAAGTTGGATGATAAAAACTACATAAGCTGCATTCTCATTGGTAAGGAACTCTATTTTTTGGGGAGAAAATTGTTATTTAAAGTAACAAAGTTAGCAGATACTTCCGGTACAGTACAAATAAATAATTGATGAATCCATAGAACTTATAAACTCATAAATAAATTTTTCATATAACAAGAGTACTCATCGTCTAGAGTAACGACGATGGGATAGACTAGAAAACAAGATACAGGATAATAATCTCATAACCCGAGATCCCGAGCATATTGTTCACTTAAAATAGATTGCGTTAGTGATACGTAACCAGGACAATACTGTATACCAGGTGTGTCGGTAATTCCTTTCCGGTTTTTCCGGCAGATGTCACTGGCCATAAGTATGAAATGTTATGATTTGATACATATGTAATTTTATTCTACTGACATTAACCTTAAAACTACACAAGTTACGTTCCGCCAAAATAACAGCGTTATAGATTTATAATTTTTTGAAAATGTCGAGTTTTGTGCCTGAAAACGTGCATTTGCGGCACGCATTACTTTTCTTGTTTCATCAAAAGAAAAAAGCCGCTGAAAGTCATCGTTTGCTAGTAGAGACTTACGGTGAGCATGCTCCAACCATAAGAACATGTGAAACGTGGTTTCGACAATTCAAATGTGGTGATTTCAACGTTCAAGATAAAGAACGTCCTGGTAGGCCGAAAACGTTTGAAGACGCGGAATTGCAGGAGCTATTGGATGAAGACTCAACACAAACTCAAAAACAATTAGCAGAAAAGTTGAATGTGGGCCGAGTAGCAATTTGTGAACGATTACAAGCTATGGGAAAGATCCAAAAGATGGGGAGATGGGTGCCACATGAATTGAATGACAGACAAATGGAAAATCGAAAAATCGTTAGTGAAATTCTGCTTCAAAGGTATGAAAGGAAGTCATTTCTGCATCGAATAGTAACGGGTGATGAAAAATGGATTTATTTCGAAAATCCCAAGCGAAAAAAATCATGGTTATCACCTGGCGAAGCTGGCCCATCGACTGCAAGGCCAAATCGCTTTGGTCGCAAGACCATGCTCTGTGTCTGGTGGGACCAGATTGGTGTCGTATATTATGAACTGTTGAAACCGGGAGAAACAGTTAATAGTGATCGCTACCGACAACAAATGATCAATTTGAACTGTGCATTGATCGAAAAACGTCCACAATACGCTGAAAGACATGATAAAGTGATTTTGCAACATGACAACGCGCCGTCTCATACAGCAAAACCAGTCAAAGAAATGTTGAAATCACTTGGATGGGAAGTTTTATCGCACCCGCCGTACTCTCCAGACCTGGCTCCATCCGACTACCACCTTTTCGCATCGATGGGGCACGCGCTTGCAGAGCAGCACTTCGCCGATTTCGAAGAAGTTAAAAAATGGCTCGATGAATGGTTTAGCTCAAAGGAGGAACTGTTCTTTTGGAATGGCATTCATAAATTGCCTGAGAGATGGACAAAATGTATAGAATCAAATGGCCAATACTTTGAATAAATAAATTTTAACTATCCATTCTAAGTAACGTGTTTTCTTTAGCGAAAAAACCGGAAAAGAATTACCGACACACCTGGTACACGCAATAACATTCATTCAACGGCTACCATACACATACGTTATTATGTTATCTTTGGTTATTACAGCTGTTACAGCGTCCTGAATATCGTGATATCAATTCAGCTACTATTTCGAGAGTGTGTGTCAAATGATGTGGATATGGTAATGATCTTTTCGTGTTTCCTGTAGTTACAATTAGTTTCGTATTTGATTTTTGTTTGTTGCTTCACCTCGATGATCAATTCACGAAAGCAGATTTATGAAGGTTACATTGGTAATTGTGTTTAATTATTTCCCAATCATAAAAAAGCAATTAACAGAACGAAATTTAGTGACGAAGATGAACTTATGGTAAAGGTTTTTTGAATATCTGGAGTAAGTCCTAGGTTGCATAGATTATCATACGTACCTTTGTTAAGATCAAGTAAAGAGATTTGTTTAAGTTGTGGAATTCTGAGTGCTGAGATTTTATTGAAGAAAATTGAAAACTCTAAGTACCTCAAAAATTATTGGAAAAAAATTAGAAAAATGCTATTTTCTTTAAAGTAAATTTACCTTCGTAAACGTAAAAGATATTAAGACATGATTTACGTAAAAATTATATTGTTTAATTAGCTACATTTACAGGAGATAAACAAAATTCAAACTGGCGGTTTCTGAGAAATTGGTGGAAACTTTTTGAATTACACGCCAGTTTATTTCAATATCTATATATGTCGGTAATAAACAAAACCGCAATAATAGTTTTATCTGAGGTTACTACAAGAACATTGTATTCTTGTTTTTTGCATATATAAACGTTTAATTAATTAGTATAAACACGATAATTAAATAGATTATGGACCCAGATTTGTGCTTCAATCTAGTTTTAACAATAACTGCTAAAGACACGAAGGAGCTAAGTTGTTCATGTGGCTGTCTATAAGACATCTTGAGGAAAAGAACCCCAGAGCTGTTCTACGTTTGTTTTTTTTTAATAAGACTGTACTTGTTTTCTAATAAGTCCAGTACATTACGAAGCAACAGATGAGGGAGTTGTAAATTTAGTGTAGATTGCAAATTCAGAATAAAATGTGCCATACTTGAGATGCAGTTGACATATAGTCGAGATGTAGTAGAGACATAGTTGAGATATAGCTACGTTATAGTGGAAATATAGTGAAGATATAGTTGTGAAATGGTAGAGATAATAAGGGAAATCAGCTGCTCACTTTTACTTCTAGGAAAAGCTTATTAGGCCCAAAAATCAAACCCTTGCCCTATACATGCAGAGAAATTTAAAATCGAGTAAACTTAGCAATAATTATTTTCTTAATTCAGTTTTATCGAATTGAAAATATTTTACTTGTTTTGAGAATATATTTTTTGATAAAATGAAAATTGTACAGGTTTGGCTGTATTAAATTCAATGCACAAAAAACTTCTTTTTAAAGTTTATTGTACAATCGATTTTAATCTGTTTGTGACGTCCTTTACATACATTAATTTTAATATAGTTAAACAAAAAAAATTATTACAAATCTAGTTATGATTACATCTTTATTGGGGTATACACAGTTATATTGTGCAGCGTTTTTATTGTTTCGACAAAATCCAATATTTTTATATAAATTTTGGCATGAGGATGTGACTTTAAACACGAAACTGGCCGCTTAATGTTGTAATAAAGAATTTTGTGAGAAAAAAGGACCATTTAATTCTAATTCCATTTAAAAACAAATTATATAAATGTAAACTAGTCATTCATGTCACCACAAATAGTAATTACCCAATAGTACAGCGAAATATATCGCATAAGTTGGAAATGCTATTGTAACTGCTGCAGATCGAAACTAGCAGCGATTTAAGAAGAATATTAGTTTTAGCCGCACTCTAATTAAACGAGTTATTGTATCTAGAGGAAAGCCTAGGAATAGAAAAAAGCAATTGCGACAGGAGTGGAGGGCAATCCACAGAGCCGTGTAGCATCTGATAAAGAAAAGTGGGTCCATTGATAACAGTACACCATGATCTGCGCCACGTTCGGGATGAACACCATCGCATTCAAGCTGTTTTTTATGAATACCATAAAAAAGTGACCATATAATAGCAGCATATTCCAATTTCGATCTAATGATAGAAAAATATAGACACTATAGCTCAGAAACTTTCGAGCTTTCAAGCAGATTAAGAGGTTATATCGAAATCCTTGGTAGTAGCACAGCGGGCGAGTACCGTGCGATCTAGAGTGTAATCAGATCAGATTGGGCAAGTTGTACGTACGTGTAAAGGGGTTCACTTTATACTACAGAGATGTGGAGCGGCAAACTATTCTTTTCTCATATCAATTGCGAATTTCATTGGCTTGCGTCTGCTGAAGAAAATCCAGTCATTAGTAGTGTTGATCGTTGTGAAAATTTTGAAGTCGTTGTTGCACATCACTGAAGATGTTACCATCATTAATAAATAATGCAAATAAGAGCGGATCAGCATTTGATTTGGTCTACACCAGAACTGGCATCTAATGGTCGGACGTAAACCCATTGTAACATGCAATTAATACGATCAAAGACTTGAGAAAAATCGGTAAATATGACATCTACCTGGGTTCGTGTGTTTAAAGCGTTGGAAGTATATTGAGTGAAGCAAACAAGATTGATCTCTGTTGATCTTTTAGACACAAAACCATGCTGGGAGAAATGTAGTTGCTGATTGAAGGTGTTAGTATTGAATACAAATATAATTTGAATGTCTTTGCAAAGTTTTATTGGACGATAATTCGTAATTGCAACTGATTTAAAAACAGGACAGACTTGCCAACTTGTTAGGAAAACAGCAAGACCGCGGAGGAAGATTGAAGAGGAAGTGCAAAAATTTGATAAAAATATGAGAGTAGGTAGCTCGGAACTGGATCAAGACCCGTTGTATTTTAGCTGGATAATTAGGCAATCGAAACACGAATTGTTTCTTCAGAAATAAACATTGTGTCAATAAGTGATAAATTAATAAAGGAAAAATCATTCGATATGTTGTGATAAAAGAGAAAAGATCATAGCTGGTTCAGTTAGCTAAATCATATTTGGTCTTATTTCATATATTTCTCAAGTTATTCTTTTGCATTATGCACTATTTCGTGATTTATACTTATACCTTCTTTAAAAAACCACACATGAAGCTGAAAAAGAAGTGTGCACTTCACTACTGGATGTTGAAACGCGTACTTCGGAATATGTTGTTCAGTCAAAATCATCCAAATCAAACAAATAAGTTGCAAATAAACAAGCAGTATATTTAAGCAAAAGCTTCCGGCGCGCTATACGACTGCTTGTCTAGAGCTTTTGTTTCGCGAATGTACGAAAAAGCAAATAAAAAAGACTGCTACGAATCAAAGAAATAAGTCAAGCGAAGAAGTATCGCGTTTAACACGGTGCCGTGGCCAGCAACAAAGACGCAGAGGAGCGTTAAGGTTTTGCTTCGGGATCTAGCGATTGTTTGTGCTTTATAGGCATTTGTTTATTTCCTTTTGTAATTAGACCCGCACCGTAATAAAATTTACCTTCGTGAAAAATGGCTGTTTTGTGAGATGTGTTTTCTGCAATTTTTCAGGCGATAAATGTCTCTATTCGAACTACTATTTGATAAGCTTAAACTGAGAAACACTTCACAGGTTATTTTTCGTTTATTGTCAATAAATTTCTTTTAAAACAAAACCGCACTTATCATTTACGGAAGTTTCTGCTTTAACAATAGCTAAATAATTATATAAAAACTAACTTCAGAAAAGGCAATATTACAGCTTGCTTTCTTCCAAAAAGGCTTTTGTTTGGAGAATGGCGTCGTCTGTCAAGAGAGCTTCTTCATTCTGTATAAAGCTATGAGTACGTTCACAGTGCTGCTATGTCATTTCTTTGTAATATTCTACCTAATGCAATAGTTTTGGTGATAAAGAGGGCATAATTGCTCATGTACCGCTGCATGACAGCTTCCATGTGATAAACATATAAAAAAATGTTTGTTATGCTATCGGAATAATAAGAAAGGCTAACTAATGTTGCTTTACAAGAGTACAAACAAGAGAAGTATCGGCACACTTCGCACCACGCAAGTTTGTTTAATTAATCCGGGACAGCTGTTTCTCGGATGCGTCGATCCTCATTTTCAATCGTATCACTGAATGATGATGAAAAAAGACTAATACTAACGTGTCTGTTCGACCCTCGGTCATCGACGCATTATTTTTTTTCGAAAATAATTGCCGTCGTCCATAACGCCGAGATGTTACATAAATCTAAAAATCGTGCAAATTTATGGGGTGCGGTACCCCGAAGTCGGGGGATTCAGCCTCAAAATTGTGTTCTTCTTATACCGCGATACTCTTTCAGTGTCTACAGTTTCATTCGAAACTTTGCGCGTTGGCGGTGTTCCCTTGTCAGTTGAATTTGTGCTCACCTACCTGCGAATAAATACGGGTTTCCGTGTCCGTTTCAGTTAAATGTCGTGCGCAATAACTGTGGCGATTCGGTGCAGTAGAGTGTCTAGGCGGTACCGTGTACGTGACGCTTTTAAGTTTATTACTTTTTACGTGATGCAATCTGCCTCGGTCATGTCCCTAGTTTTATTAGCTTGTTTCATTAGGACGATCGTAAGTCCGTGCTGGAAGTGGAAATTTATTTTCATAGATATTACGGTTTGAAATGCCCTATGTAAATGGGAAATTTTTCAATGGGTTCGATTTAGATTGATTTGCGATATGTACTTAATTGATAAAATTCATTTCCGCTTCAATACTTCAAGCTCTTTTCCGATAAAATAGTTTTTGTAACTCTAAAAATAACTGGAAAGCATTATGTTTTAGAATAGTGGAAATGGAGAATTTTATGATCGAGCGTTTATCAAGATTACGACTGAACCGTTTTTTATGGTATTACTTCCAATACGTCGACCTTTTTGAGTTAGAATCATCAACGATTCTTTTAGGTTGGAACTTTCAACGCTTATAACTAAGAACTGACTTGTTTTTCTTACCTATTTTATAGGCAGAGATAAAGAAAAATCATAGATATAAAAATACTAGATCTAGGTAAATTGTTTCCCAAATATGTTTTAAACGCATCTAAGTTCTGTATATGTATTTTTTTTTTACTTTATTTATTTATTCATTTAAGATCTCAGAGCTTTATTTAACAGACAATATAAGTATGAAACAAGTCAAAGAGAATGAGACAAAATTAAGTATAAACATGGAAACAAAAGTGGAAACATCAAACTATAAAAAAAAATATGCATGACTATAAGTCCCGTAGCGCGAGCAGCCAAGGTACAAGAACACAGTGAGCTACTACGTATATATATAAGAAAATTATCTTTCATTGAAGAACTCTTCTAGCGAGTAGAAGCATTTGGTTAATAGCCACGACTTCAATAATTCTTTGAATTTTTTATTACTAAGCATTTTAGGTTTAGGTTTAGGTCCATTCAGGTAGACGGCCTAGATAAAGAGCAGTTTCTGGGAAATGTTTATTGCGGCTGTCATAAAATATGATATCAGACGACACAGGCACTTCAATATAATAAAAATTTAGTTTATATTCAGCTTTCCCATTGCAAGCAGTGAATAGTGAAGAGTTTGTGCAAAGCGTTTTAAAACAGCCAGTAAAATTAAAGTAATGTCGGCAAGAAAAGAATTATCAACAGAAACGCGCGTTCAAATAGTGGCATATCACAACATCGGTAAAAGTAACCGAGAAATTGCTACATTATTAAAATTAAATCGTAGAACCGTGGATTTTAATGTGAAAAAGTATCAACCAAGTGGCAGTGTATAGAATAAACGGCGACCCGGATGGCCAAAAATAACAACACCAGCAGAAGATCGTGCTATGGTAATGACAAGCAAGCGAAATAGACGAAAAACAGCGCCAGAAATTGCTGCCGAAGTGAATATTTCGCGTTCAAAACCAGTTAGTGTCACCACAGTGAAAAGGCGTTTGCGCGAAGCTGGTTTGTATGGAAGGATTGCCATGCGAAAACCGTTATTACGCAAAGCAAACAAAGCTAAATAGTTAACATGGGCAAGAGAACACAAAGATTGAACGTTGGAAGATTGGAAGAAAGTATTCTGGACCGACGAATCTAAATTTCTCACTTTTGGTTCAAACAGAAGGACATTTGTTCGTAGATCGAAAGGGGAATGAGCACTTGAATCCTGTGTTATACCAACAATAAAACATGGAGGAGGATCGGTTATGATTTGGGGTTGTTTTGGCGGTGCCTCTGTGGGAGATTTAGTCAAAATTCAGTTTCACTAAGATAATCTTTAGTTTTATCAGAATAGACTCTCAAACTTTGCTAATGCAACTTGCCCTTCAATTTTGATGCTTGTAATCTCATAGTCCCTTCTCTCGCTCAAAACGCATTCTGTATAGTGAAAATCAGATGAAGATCAGCACATAAATTTTATACGATACGTTAAAAAATGCAACGCATCTATTCAAATTCTCATTATACAAATATGGTGTTTGTTTATGGTTATTGCGACGGGAATGCTATTGAAGAATATCGTCAATGATTTTCACATCAGAGAAATGCATTTTCCGTATCCTTCAGCAGACGTAGCACAGGTCTATTGGTAAGTACTATCGATAGTATTCGATAGTCGCTATCGATAGTGTCCATCACTAATAAAAATAAAACAAATGCAGACAATTTCAATGCTGATTTTTGGAAGGTAGACGTGTTGCAATTCACTATACAAAGAATATTCTGAAACAGCATATCTACGGATTAAAAGATCTTATTTTCATCAAAATTTTACGAAGAGCTAGCTCAAGATGGAGTTTTAATTGAAATTTATGCCATAAACTTAAAAAAAACGTAGATTACCTTTGTGTTTCAGCCGTTTTTCGGAAATTCATCTTCTAAAGCGCTATAATAAGGGATGAAAGGTATTGCCAATCGTTATTTAGGCTTTCGGGTAGAAATAAGAAAAAATACTATTTTATTGTTTTTGGAGAATTAGATGCTAAAATCGGTGGTGGAATTTTGTATTGTAATTCTATAATATTAAAAACCAATAACACGAAAATTTCCACAAGCTCCCAGTTAGAGAAAACATATTTCTTCATCATTCTTGGAAAACCAATCATCATCATCAAGAGGGTGGACAATTTTCAATAAGCAGTTTCCGAAATAATTCAATAGTATTTTTTTCTTTCTAAGCAGTACTAAATTTCATCTTTCTAAATTAAAAAATTATCATCAAGACTTCCAAGCTAACATTTTTACACCCTTAAGGGCTCAATGTACAAAAATTCTTGCGTGTTCGCGCACAAAGTAACCTATTGTCCAACCAAATTTCGTGTTTTTGAATTCAATAGTTCCAGCTTTGTGTTGATAAGTCAGACAATCAAGGCATCTCTATAAAGACATTCTAATACCAGATGAAGAATCCACCATGTATAAAACAACAGACGAAAGTGAGGAATATGTAATAAATAAATAATGTGGTAAATTGAAAGTGGACAATAGAAAATCCGAATATCTGTTTTTGGAATTAAGCCTTTAATCAGAAACCTCCATGTCCGCCTCATTTTTTTTCTAGAGACTCCGCCGAAGATAAAAATAAGAAAAAATACGATGACATGATTTAATATAGTTATTTTCTTTTCATATTTGAACTTATCATGCGAAATGCAGCAATCTGGACGTCTGCCTTCCATAAATATGTGATCTGCACACTGTCTTTCAAACAAATTCAACATATCAAAGACAGATGCGATTGAGAGTTGCAATTTCAAAATTAATGAAAAGAAAATCAGCGCTACCTAAGCTCAGCTCCTATTTTCTCTAAACCACGTGGATATGAACTATGTTACGTATTACTATCAACGACGATGTTATGTCTAAATCGCCACCAGCTCCCTAACTGAATACAAACGCGAGAAATAAATATTTTATAATAATTTTATATAAGTTTCGACCATCTGAATATCCATTTGCCAGTGTAATATGAACTATCATCTTTCACTAATTCCAAAAAGTGAAATCAACTGTATGCGGGGTGGTTGTTTCTCTATTGTTAACTGGTTCATTACATCAAATACATTGATAACGAAGATAAATTGTTATTATTATGGTTACAATTATCTTAAGTGCAAAGCAATGTAATTACTCCGATTCTAAAATGTAAATATTCCCATTACGAGACAGATTACACCTTCGGCTATAAATTTCACACAAATTAATTACAAACGCTACATTACACGTTTCGCCTTCTTTAATAGAGCGTCAAAGCTGTTTGAATACAGCGGATGTATATGCAGATTCTTGCAGTAGCTTACTTCGACCGGTATACGCTGCCCTTTGTTTAGCGTCTCAATCAAAACCGCGCGTCGCCTACAAATTGGACAAATTAGAGCCATCCTCTATGTTTAGCTAGCCGGATAGCAAAATAAAGCAAGAATATGGCGGCCTTTCAATTTGCGTATAGTACGGAAGATATTCTTTCCCCCTGTAGGCGTCTGAAATTAATAAGAAGATCGAGGAAGATTCTAGCTGACGATACACTAACACAGCCACGAGGTGGTGACGAGAGGTGACATTTTTCTCTTAAGGAAAATTGCCGGAAAATAGGAAAGAGGTTCTTGTATTTTGCCTCGACGTGGATAAATTGAATGGAGATAGGGTGATGGCTTCGTATTTTAAGTTTTTGTATGATGTGCGAAATAAATCATAATCAAATGAATAATTTCATGGGATACAAGATTTTACTGGTAAAAGTTATCGATTCTAGTAAATATGGTACGTTGATGGAGGTTGTTTATTGTGCTGCTTAATGAGAACAAAAGGACCTAAAATTTACGTGGCCGTTATTCACCATATTATAATTTCAGGGTAATTTCCGTTAGATACGTGAAATCTCCAAAGTTAATGTTCTCCTGGTTTGAAGAACAATGTCGCTAGTCATCTGCTTCGGTCTATCTTTTTTGCGAAGAGGGAGGACCAATTGCTTTTACTTAAATGTATAAAATAGTTGCTTATTTGCTCGGAATGAAACAGTACGTCAGTATAAAAAAAGATAAGAAATGTGATGTTCCTCTGCTATCTATAAAGCGTAATTTATAAAGCGGTTTCGTCCACGCACCAGCAGGACAGTTCAGAACATCGAATCTGTTCGATACTTCATGGAAGGCAGTCGGCACGTAACTGTGGGTGAAAGCTCTCAGAAACTTCAGATCAGTTCTGGAAATGGGCAAGTAATCGTTCAGAAGACGATTCCGAAAGATGTCCACCCGGTGAGTTCTAAGGCTCCAACAAAATCATTACATGCGATGAGATTTGGGTGAATCACTACACCCGGGAGTCAGGAGGATCGGTAAAAGCGAGTACGCGATTGTCTGCGGGAAAGATTTTGGCTACTGTGTTCTGGGACTGTAAAGCCCGATTTTTTGCGGGAACGACAAATAATTAATGCAGCATACCACTGCGATCTGCCGAGTCAAGTTCGAGCTGCCTATCGGTCAAAAAGGCGGGGCTCTCCGATTAGAAGTGTGTTGCTCCTCCGTGACAACGTAAGATCTCATACCGCGGTAATAACAAAAAGAAATTGGCTGATATGCACTGGACTGTACTCGAACATTCCAGACTTGTTACCCTGTGGCTTCCATATATTTGGGCCACTCAAAGAAGCTCTTGGTGCAACAGTCCGTGTGCAATTGGTTGGATACCTGTTCCCGAATGATAGCGGCATCAAAAAATTGCCTATTTGTTGGACCAAGTGTACCAATAAGATGGAAGAGTTTGTCGAAAAGTAGAAAGAAATATATACTTTGGGATTTTTTTTGAAAAGTTCTCGTTATTTCGCGTATTTTTTATATCACCTCTAACATGCACTGTTCGTTGCCTTTCATGCCTCCTTATAGAAGCGGAAAAGTCATAAACCACAGATAGTTCGGGCCTGAGCGCTGCTTGATGTATAGGAGCGACGACTGGTAGTCGTGGAAGTTCGTAAAGCTAATTCTTCGACGAATTTTGTATACCCTGATAAAAGTATGTATGGTTTTTTTCTCGGCGTTGAATCTTTGTTTAATGCTTGAATAAGGTGGTTCTCTATCTAGTATCCGCTTTATCTCGTGATTTTTAATATAAGCGCGGGTCGAAGTATGACATATTTAACAGTGATTATGCTCTTTTCCCTCCACTTTTCCATATTCTTTCCGATAATTCATGTAGGTGTTGTTCTAGAGCGGGGATTTGCAGGTTCTCACACAACGAGTTATTTTTAATGAATTACGGATTATCTCAATTTTACGTAGATGGCTTCTCGCTGTTGTCGACAAGATCGCAATATAAATCTGCTTCCACCATTTCTCTTCATCTTTTCCTACGTTTCCCTCTATTCTTTCTGTACATACCTTATTTATTTTATGGTCTTGGCAACTTTGGCATATTTACTCGTTGATTTTCAGAATTTTTATTGGAAATCCACGTCTCACAGCCAGAGAGTATTGTTGGTTTTAAAATGGTCTTATATATTCTGAATTTCAAATTCGCAGATAGATACTTGGATTTAAGCAGATGGTTTACCACTTCTGCGCTCCTATTAGCCTTTACTACTTGGAGTTTAACTTCTTTCTTTTCCTCATGTTTCCTTGATATTAGTGCAAGCAGATCCTCAAATTCTTCTATTTCTTCGAATTCCATAATGCCTCACTTTAAATTTCTCTCAAGTTTCTGTTGTTTCCACGGTCATCATTTTGGTTTTATGGAGAAGTAATTTTGTTTGGATATCGAACGCACTTTTCCCAGCAATTAAAGGCACTAACTCGATTTGTGGCTTCCAAATGATATGTTGGTCAAATAGTAACTTCAAATATTTTGCCGGGACGCTTTGTGGGATCCTAACATCATTTTATCCCTCCATGCGGAAATTTCAAAGGTTTGTAAACAAATACAAAAGGATGTATATGAACTAAAATCCTTTCACATTAATTTCCATTTATGGACATTTATTAGATGCGCATACAATGATATGTATTCTTGTATATGTGAATTAATTCAATAGTCTCTTCATTAATTTTATACGGTAATTAATTACGCAAAATTCCATTCTGTCATACGAAACAATTAATTTACCAAGTAATACTCTCTCTCATCGCGTCGCGTTAATTCCATACCCCGACTCTATCCCCGCAAACCGCTCAATCCCTTCGTCCCGATATAATCTAACATTAATTTGTCATTTACCTGTCGTTGGGAAGAAAATTTATGGCGCCCTTCGATTTACCGTAGCCTGCGGGAACCTGGACGTGTGGGGAAGTCCGCGTCCGATCTTCCCCCATCAACCCCGCAGATTCTTGTTTGCGATATTTATGTAGATCTTGTCTCCGTTTATTTTTACATCTTGGAAACCTATCACCTACACCACCTGAATCTGTTTGCGAAGAGCGATTAATCATAGTAGGCGGAGGAAATTGGGGGTTAAGCGAAGGACGGAATCATTTGTCCCAGTAATTATGCATAAATCAGGGAAAGATTTGTTTATTTGATTTTTATACAATCACTAGTAAACAGGTGAAAAATCATTGACAGATATGATGAATAGTAATTTGTTTTTATCACAATTCCCATTGAGCATACAGGATGTTTAAATGATCGGATCAAGTTTGGGGCGACAAAATTAGTAAAAGTCGATTTTTCAAATAGCACTTCTCTTAAGTAAGTGTAATTCCTGAAATCATTGTGTGCTAAACAAGTTATTCATTGGATTGTTACTGGCACGTCTAACGAAATTAGGGCATTTTCATTCAAAGCGAGTTGGAGATGGTTTAACGCTCTCCTCACTACGTTTTGCAAAGTATTCTCGTCTTTTTAAAAATTACTGTTGTATCTATTATACAGGATGCGCCAGATTAACAGTTTGAAGTTTAATATTATTTATATAGTTTAATATTACTCCGACCCTGACCGAACGGGAGGATGAGTCCCCGGCAACAACAACGAATCGGTCTGAGTAGTAGAGTCACTTGCGCTTCCAATTACAAATGTTTTGTTTAGTTTGCCGGTAGTCATAGAGTAGAAGTTTTACCCATTCAAGTAAAAATTCGTAATTATCATTATTGATATTGAAATTGGTAATTGCTTAAGTAAAGCTTTGTAAATTTAGGAATTATGCTTTGTTTGCGTGAGAGTAGGGATAGAATAGGCAGGTTAGAATTACAGTTTTTCTCACATCATTCGGTCTTGCGTCGAAAATGAGGATGGACGTATCCTCGAAATTGCTGTCCCGGATTAACCAATTAAACTTGTGTGGTGCGGAGTGTGCCGATACTTTTGTGTTGTTTGCTATACTACCCCGCAATCCTTGCTATAATAACGAAACTGACGTATTTCAACTATAGATTCTCCTTTCCTCCAATGACTAGGTCATTGATCTTGAACTTAGCCTTATGCCCTATGTGATCATCTGTTTAGGGACGACGAAAATATGTGTCACGTTTTTTCTCTGTCTCTCTTTTATCTACAAGCGACTTGACCTACACTGCCGTTCAGTGAAGTTCGGTCATACAATAAAAATCTATTATATCACACTGCATACAATTATTAATACATAAAATTAGAAAAATATTAAGCATACACTCTTTTCTAAGGGATTAAAGCCATAAATTATTATGTAAAGTAGAAATATTGCGACAACCACAATAAAGTCCCTTTTATTATCATTCCAAGAATTTCTCGGAAGTACCGATCTTTTGAAACGGGTCGTTTGGGGATTATTAACGAACAATACATTTAGGAAATATACCGCAGCATCACTCTTGTTTATTTATCACAGGCGTAAAGATATAAATTTGCTTCATTTTACTGTTAAACGTGTGTTGGTGTGCATCTGTCGTTTTTGCGCGAAAGTTTTAAGAAAATTTACTTCAAAATGGCACGTGGCAAGCTTTCCAGTGTAGAAAAACGTATTATTACGCTGTTTGAAGAAGGATATTCGGGGCGATAAATTGCTGAAAAAATAAATATGAGAAGTTCAACAGTAAATGACATCATAAAGCGATATCGGACAACTGGAACTATAGAAAATCGTGTTCGTCCTGGAGCATCTAGGAAAACAACAACAGATTTGAACTGAAGATTTGAGAATTGTATTATTAAGCAAACGCAATAGAAAATTAACAGCGCCACAAATAGCAGCCGAAGTCAATCGCGGCCATGAAGAACAAGTTTCGGCGAGTACGGTAAAACGTCGACTTCAACAAGCGGACCTTCATGGACACATTGCCATTCGAAAACCCTTATTACGTCCGGGCAACAGAGCAAAACGGCTACAGTGGGCCCGTTCTCATCTAGATTGGTCGTTAGATTGTTGGAAATACGTGCTTTGGAGTGACGAGTCAAAGTTTGAGGTTTTTGGGTAAAATCGACGAGTTTATGTCCGAAGATCTAAAACCGAAAGTGATCCCGAACTGCATTGTGCCTACAGTGAAGCAAGGACGTAGTTCTGTGTTAGTGCGGGGATGTTTCTCCTTTGCTGGGACGGGAGATTTATGCATAGTGCAGGGTGTAACGAGGAAGGAAAATTATTTTGCAATACTCCAGAAGCATGCAGTGCCATCAGGATTGCGTATAATAGGCCGTAACTTTACATTTATGCATGACGACGACCCAAAACACACTGCGTTAGTGTGTAAGAACTATCTAAAGAAGCAAGAAGAACAGCGCACCCTGCAAGTAATGACATGGCCCCCACAAAGCCCAGATTTGAACCCTATAGAGTTGTTGTGGGATGAACTGGACAGGAGGATCCGAAAAATATGCCCAATTTCACAAGAACATTTACGGAATATTCTGCACATGAATGGATTAATATTCCACAATCCGTTTTAACAAAACTTATCCAAAGAACGCCTAGAATAGTTCGAGCGGTGATTAACAGCAAAGGAGGTTTTTTCGATGAAAAAAAAATATAATGTTCAGTATGTTATATTAGGCCAGAATAACTTTTTATTTATTTATTTTTGTCTTTTTTTACCTGTACATACAATAAAATTGCATTTTGTTTTTAGTTTCGTTTGTTTCTGTAACCTTTTCATGTTTTTTACCAACCGACCGAACTTCTCTGAACGGCAGTGTACATCTACAAAGGTTATTTATCATCCCCCTGGGTAAAACGATTTTTAAAGTAAGCATCTTTACACGAAGTAGACGAACAAATACTACCGGATATTATCGTAAATATGAGGCAGAACCGTATTAGACGCTTTTTATTCGAAAATCTACACAAAATAAAATTATTCAATAGGAACATACTTATTCCGAATTTGCCTTCTGTACGCCCTTGCTTATTATTATTAAAACCTTTCATATTTATATCTGAGACACTCTGTATAAGCCGTTTTTGGTAAGCTTAACTTCATCAGTCCATATTATAGATTTCGAGAGTTTCGCAATTTTTTGAGAATTTTGTCGAGAATTCTGGATGGATTGATACGAATCATTATAGCGAGGAGTATATTCCATTAAACAGGTACTAAAGCCTCGTTTTTTTTTTGGAAAAAAGACATAGTGCAGCGTATTCGTTCGAAAAACGAGCAAAGCGAAACGTAAAAATTTGTCGCTGCATTTTCTCTCTGCATTTATTGTGCGTTTCGCATCTACACTGTGATCCTCGCTTGATCGCACCCAATTTTACGATTAAAAAGTGCAATTAGGACGCCGTTGCGAATTTAACTCTATTTATACGTTTTTAATGAAGCACAAAAAAGCGAAATGTTGCCGTCCGTTCGAAATGTGTTTAATTCGAATTTCCAGCCCCGCCAAACTGCCGCGCTATTGTTCCATAAATAATTCCCCATTATCGAAGGCACACAGTCCTACTAGGCCGTTGGAAATAACGGCATAATTGGTGTTTTTAGGAGCATTTTGCGCTTGAAAAGGAGTGCCCCGTTTGGGGCGCAATAACCTATCGACGAATCCAATAATCGATGGAAAGGTATTACTGGCTGTAAAATATACATTTAGTGAGGAATTAACGGAGAAAATGGACTGAAATAATCGAAATAGATTAGAATTTTTTCGTTTCTGAACAGCATAATGTCTGATTAATGAATATTATCCTTTACAATGGGATCCTTATTGGATCCTAAAATATTGTAACTCTCCCAGTTGATGAAAATGCTTTAGCCTTTTGGAAATGAGAAAGTTTTGCTTTTGGAAATGGAACGATCCAAGAGATCAAGTGGATTCTTACTAGCAGGCCTCAAATTTTACTAATGATACGTGTCTGCATGTTTTCACATGTTTGATCTAATTCAATAGGTATAGTAGTTACAAAAGTTTATAGGCAAATCGATTTTTTTTATTATGCAACTATTATAAAAAAAAAATCACCATTAAACGTGCTACTTAAACACGCAGAGAAAAATCTTGGGACGGCGAAATTTGTATTTTTTAAATAACAATTAAATCTAACAAAGTACGCAGTTGCTCTAACAAAAATTATAGTTGAATTAAAAATAAGTGTTGCTGTTACAAATTTTACACAATTTTTACCTGGGAAAGATATTATTTCTCCCCATCTAAAATGCATTCAATTAGTTGCCCAGCTCGAAAATTTACTGTACATTCTTCACACATTCTGCACCGAAGGAAAACAATACACTTACCGCACCATATACGATTCTTCCATTTGGGTGAGCCGTTTCCTTCTTGTTTAATATCTACAATCTACCCTTTCCGATCGATTAGCTATCTCGATAAGCCCGGATTTCGCTCTTCTCCTGTCCTATACGACAATTAACCCGACTTACGCGATGCTCGATAAATTACATCTTAAACGACCGATGTTGCCCGCTTGTTTCCGACATGTTTTCTTGTTTTTATTGAATTGCGCTAATTAAATTTTATTTCTCCGCTATTGGGTTGCTATTCTTCGTCTATACGTGTACGTGCGCGCTGCTGAAAATTACTATCCGATATCGAGGGTTTCCGATAATACCATACAGCGTTATTGTTTCTATTGACTATTACGAGCGCAGATGTTCTCGGCTAAACTAGGGAAGGTGCCTAAACAAAAGATAATCGATTCGTGTTTGAAATGTGGGAGGAATTAGATAAATGCGCGGCCTTGCCAAAAAAAGACATTAAGTGTAAAATTAATTTTATTTTTCAGGATAGTCTCCTATGAGGTCTTTCTATTTTTTGTATTCCATTTTTAACCCTACAAAACAGGCGTTTGAGCCAAATCATTTTTCGCCGAGCTATTTTTTTTCAGCGGAAATAATTCGGAATTTTGCCTAAGACGACACAAGGATGTGCGCGTGCATATTCTTGACGAAATAAAATTATCTTATTTGTTAAATGCGGACGTTTTCCTTTCACATTCAGTGTTGATTGTTAAAACGATCCAATAGGTTGACATGATACTCGTCACTAGGCCAGCAAGGCCTAGCTAGGGTCAACATGTATTATGCCACATATAATTGAAAACATTGCGGTCATGATCCTCTTCAGAAGAAGTGCGGCTGTACAATGTTGGGAACGATCGAAGGAGTAAATATTATTGGGTATAACAGCCAAACGAGACACGAAGAAAAACAGCGACTAAAAATTGAGTCTTTTATTTTTCTCCGTGCCTCGGTTGGTTGTTATACCTAATAATATTTATTCCTTGGATTGATTAAAAAAAGCACTGTTTGGATTGTTCCTTGGTCCCTGTTGTGCTGTGATGAATCCATGTTTCGTTAACAGTTACGAATTGACGACAAAAATCATTCAGATTGGGCTTTAACATCCCCAAACATTCCTTGGTTGGGGTTGACACGTGTATGTTTGGTGGTCAATTGTGAGCAATCGCAGCATCCATCTGTGCTGGTTAATTGAGAAGCCCGCAGCCTCTGCAGTTTCACGTGGTTTCAATCTCCGATCAATCACTAGTATGTCGTGAATTTTTTTCAATCATTTCTAATGAGCTGACATCGTTTGGACGATTTTCATCAAAGATCCAACTAACCGTCGTATCTGTTTGCAGACTTGACAGGAGTCTTGTTGAAGGTTAGTTTTACGAAGAATAGAGTTATTTCAATTATGGTAGCACCATCAATAAAATCAGATTGATGTTGATAGATGTTTTTCCATTGGTCTGTACTTTACAAGACATCTCTTTCTGTATTTGGATATTTATACGAGTACAGCATGTAAAACAAAATTATTACTCTACAAAGCACTAAATTAATTTATTTCAATAATATTTGGTAGTTATTTCTACTCACAGATCAATCTCCAGACAGATAAAATAATACATACAACCCAATTCAATCAATCACGTTGAGGAAACAGCAAGCTTTTGGGAATATCGACGTACGTAGTTTGTTAGACAAAGGCTGGGGGGTGGTATTTAAGGGCTACGTTAACTGTCAATGTTTGCCGCATAGCTGGAGGCAGGATTTCGATTATAACATCGTCAATTGTGACGTAAGACAAGTGAGATTGTTATACATAAGAGACGACATCTTGTTACCTTGTCTTGTTTGTTTAACATTATTGTATAGGTGTGAAGTTGTGATGATATAATTGGGAGTATTTTTTTGGGAAATTTGAATGATAGATTTCGAGGTGAAAGATTGTAAAACTCGTTTAAGTCGAATATAATTTAAGCCAGCTGGCGAGATTGACGTGTGTCAACTATTCCAATAACAATGAATTGCTTTCGCCGAATTTTTTTCATAAGAAACTACGGTGCCAGATATAAATTAGTACGTGTAAACCACGAACCAAAAACCTTAAAATCCCGTAAATGACGAAAACTTTTACCCACTATTTCAACAGGTTCACTTCCTTAGTTTTCCAAAGACATTAAATTGTTACCTACGTATATTTAAGTTACTAAATTAAATGAGAACAGAGACTCAAAATTCGATTGATTCCACCTTTCATAGATAGATAAATATTCCAAGTTGCGACGTCTTATCTCGACGTTCTAAAAGCATACTTTACTTGAGTGGAGGTAAGTACTGCAGCGCCCTTACAGGTAGACTGCAAGGTGTTGCGGTAGGAATATTGAATATTTATTTTTCCAAGACGTTTAAAATACGTTTTAGCATCCTTTAAAATAATAGCGGAAAACTTTTCCGTGAACGAAATACGTTTTTCAATTTCGTTTTCGCATCCGACGTTGCTACCTTCTGCCTCTTCTTCGTTATTTATTTATTGGTGACCGATGTCTGGATGGGACGAAGTGGATTTATGTCTAATTTTTACGGAAGGTTTAACATTTGGACAGTTTAGGCTGGCGTTTACCCTTCCCTTTTATACAAACCGTTGTACAATGACGGTTAACTAAAAGTGCTTGATTTAACATGAGTTGGTATTCAAATTTATCTGTAATAATTAAATATCTTGTAGTGTAAGAATTTTCATCAAGATCTCATATTAAAATATTCCCGAATTTGTGTCGAAATTGAAGTTTGGGAACTTTTAAGTGGAACTAACTGTACAGAATGATGAAATTGCTCGAAGATGCTGGGAATTTCATATATTTCGCATTCTACGGACCAAAGCTTAATGGAAAATTTATCACTCGTATTGATCCCTTGAGCTTAGTTTAGCATAGGGGAAAAATGGTTTCTGCCGGAGAGAAAACCATTGTTAGGAGGATCCAACACTTCTTGGGATATGTGATAAATTAACTTAATACTGGTTTCAGGAAAAATTTGCCGTTTCACGGATATTGGTGTTCGAATTGCGTGAAATCCTTTATTGTGGGTATGCGCTCGATTTAATATAAGGGTTATGGTTTTGAAGTTTTGTTTATTTTTCGAAAGTTATTGTTAGTTAGGTGCTCAAATTATGATTTCTAGATTAATAATAAAGAGCACAGCTGCTATGTTGCAGGTGTTGGAGACTTTTTACTTTAGCATGGTTAATAACAATTATATTTGGCATTATGCTTTATAAACTAAGTTTTTCGAATGGAATTGTATTTAGGACATTTGGAAGCTACTGGGAAGAATTGAGTTGCAAAGCCTTTGATGATGTGCTAAATCATCCCATCAAGCTACTTGTGCTCTTGAGAATCTTTTACACCAGAATTGGCTACTATGAGCTCAGAAAACCAATTTGATTTTTAACTCCCTCACAACTCATAACCTTTTGGTGAGCTTTTACCTACGAGATAATATTTTCCAATTCATCTCTTCTCTATATTTGCTTCGCTAACTATCCTACATTATTCTACATTCAGCAATACAATACCTATTTCTATCTGTTCTTTTAATCTGCTCTTCAGTCTCTTCTTCATTGTTTTGAATAATTCTTCCTATCTATCCATCTCTATTATGTCTTCAATTATATTAATGAATCCGTTTGAACTGCTTCAACATGGCTTTAAAGATATTCATTCGAAAGCGTTCTTGGTTCAGAGCATTCTACATTTAGCAATACAATACCTGTTTCTATCTGTTCTTTTAATCTGCTCTTCAGTCTCTTCTTTATTGTTTTGAATAATTCTTCCTATCTATCCATTTCTATTATGTCTTCAATTATATTAATGAAACCGCTTGAACTGCTTCAACATGGCTTTAAAGATATTCATTCGAAAGCGTTCTTGGTTCACAGCGAGCAAGCGCGGCACCCAACGCGTGGTTAAGCATTTTCGTGCCCAAATTCTCAGTCAATATATGGCAAGCACGATCTTTCGAGATTCTTGCAGCCTCTGTTATCTCGCTAACCTTGATTCGACGGTCGTCTAGCACCATTTCGGTGAACTATTTTGATGTTATTGGTAACGTGGTGGATAACGTTTAAATCCAGTTGCCCACAGTTTTACCGTGGGAAGTGATGGTGCAGTCTCTGTAATTGCGTAGGTGCATTGCCTTTCTAAAGCAAGAATTTAATGATGGCTCAATATTCGATATTTTCCATTTTGACAGAAACACTAGTACTGACTGGTACAAACGACCAACACCTGAGCATCTAACATGGTTGAAATTTTCGAAACTATCTTTCGACGCATACCAGAATATTTTTGACGAATAATGCCATCTTCATGTTGAGGCTTTTCATATGTATTTTATTCTTTTATTTTGTTTGAATTGTATTTGGAATACCAAACAGGTAATTGTGAAGAATTCTCATTGAAAATCGGAAGAAATTCAAATCAAATTTCGTGATCAAACTTTCCTTCGAAAAAAAAACTCCATTTTACCGGAAACGCATCCGTCAAGATATAATTCCTACAAAATAACGTTCCCCAAACAAATAAATTCGCATCAAGCAACGACATCCAATACGCGAAAGGCCGATGTATAACGTCAATCGGCGCTCCCTGTTTATCTCGCGGCATGTCTCCGTAAAAACGAACACATTTCGCATTTCCGATCTTCCAAAACAAGCGAGCGGGCGGACGAGTCCTGCACTAACTTTCGACGAATCGGGGCTATCTGCTAGGCGAAATTTTTTCTGGTCCAGTCATCAACAAAGTTAACTAGATTTCATTTGCGGGGATCACGAAACTGGACGGCAGAATGCGGGTCGCGTTCCTCGATCCGTTCATGTCACGATGAATGGCTCGCTCGTCAGTCCACGCCTAGGGGTTAAGTGGTCATCGTCGAGCTGGCGGTGAAAAAGCTTTTGCCCGGGTATTGTTTGGCGGGGCTTTTTGCTGCCGGTTTAGTGGCGAATTGATGGATCTACAAATTATTTTATAGGATTTTGGTAGAGGCACGAAGTATTTTTGTTTCGGTTATAGAAAGATGTTTATCTAAAAAAACGTGGAATAAATGAACAAAAAAGTGTTTATTTTTATTTTTATTCGTAATGCAGATATGAAAATGTTTGGCTTTTACTCGGAGCAATTATAAGAAAATAGATATCACATTAATTTGAAACATGCGCTGGAATCGTCGTTTACTACATACTATTTACCTTATTTAGCTTTCTTTTGATAACGGCTCCATTTATTAAAATGTTTGTTTTAACTACGGCCGCGAATAATTTTTAAGGGGCTACATGTGAATAAATGTTATCATATGCTTGTTCAACATTGGTAGCTAAATATTAAATTGAAAATAAAACTACTCGTGTGGGATTTAATTTATCTCCATGAATGCCCATTAGTGACTGTATTACATGTTCCCATAACAGCGATATTGAAAAAATAAAAATGAAAGCACAAATGGAAAACAAAAGGGAAAACGGCTACGTATATGTAGATATACAACATATATGTAACAAAAAAGATTATTCGAACAACCGTGGAAGTAGGGCCACCACGTTTTGTGGCTTGGCAATGGCAGTGGACAACGTAAAAAGTAATTTAGAACTACCATATAGATATACCTATATATCTGTCCGTTGTTTTTGCTGTTATTGTATTAACCACGTACGCATACACGTTTAGAATACATCTATGTGTTGCGTATGAGACCATCAAAGCGTTTAATTTGTTATTCCCTCTTCGAAGCGTATAAATCATTTTGAAATGAAACGAAATGGTCATTGTATCGATTATGTGACGGTCGGCAATGGATATTAACGGCAACAACGGCGGTGAATGGTTCATGTGAGTAGAGGGATCTCTACGTATTAAATACTAACTGAGGACGTGAAGTTAGGTAATTGTAGATTGTGCTTCTTGTAAGACCCTTATTCATGAAATCATATTAATTTTTATGAAATTTTTTTAATAAATTGCTAATAGTACACAATTAATGTAATGGCGCAATCATTAGGATTCGCTTCCAAGTTAACTGTAGGCTATCATCAATATTGAGACGGATCATGGCACTAACGCCTCTGGTTACTTTGGCGACTTGAAATATCAATCTTTTTCTTCAATTCTTTTGATGAACCTCAATGCTACTCTAAGACTTTGTGCCCTCCATTCAGCAAGTGTTGTCAATTGTTTACTGAAATATTGATGTCGTTTATGGTAACGCATAGAACGTGTTTTGTCGTCTTTGGCGGCCCTGACACTAACGGTTTTATCTGATTTTGACGTGATACGTCTTACCCACACGAGGTGTGGGTGATTTTCCTCCAATTTTCTAATTTCCCATCCCTGCCTCACCTGTAAGCGACTTTTTTTTTCATATCCCAATTCATGTTTGAACCAATGATAACGTTATTTGCTAGAAAGGTCTCGACGGGCGCTTTAAGCGAGGGAAATCTCAACTCACTAGCTCTAACCGTTCGGACGCTACGGCGTCTCAAATTTGAAAAATGAAAATTCCTTTTTTCAACTTTGACGCCCGAGAAACCCGCTAAAACGAAGAGCTAGAGGCTTCTGCTTAATCGCAGTCGATCCGCCGGTCAATTTTCTATCGAACTCGTGCCAACTTCGCATATCGCAGATGCATATCTGACGAGATAATCGACGAAAACCGGAGCGATGTCGATTTTCCGTCCGTTTCCGACCGTCTCCGGTGCAGTTTCCGAGAACTTCAAATGTCCAAATCTCCTAAGCCATTAGAGGTAGCGGGCTGAAATTTTTTGCGGAATATATACGACCATAGGGCCTTCGACTAGCGCCGTTAGATCGGCGGAGCTTCGAACTTTTTTTTTTTGCCTTTCAACAATTCCATCACTTTGGGTTCAAATTTTTACGGCCTGTCTAGATCTCGGCAACAGGACGAACTGCGAGAATAAGTTCGATCTCGTTCGAAAGGTTTTGAGGAGCGGTTTAAGGGAGGGAAATCTCAACATCCTAGCTCTAACCGTTCGGACGCTACGGCGTCTCAAATTTGAAAAATGAAAATTCATTTTTTCAACTTTGACGCTCGAGAAACCCGCCAAAACGAAGAGTTAGAGGCTTCTGCTTAGTCGCAATCGATCCGCCGGTCAATTCTCTATCGAACGCGTGCCAACTTCGCATACCGCAAATGCATATCTGAGGAGATAATTGACAAAAACCGGAGCGATGTCGATTTTCCGTTCGTTTCCGACCGTCTCCGGCGGAATTTCCGAAAACTTCAAGCGCCCAAATCTCCTAAGCTGTTAGAGGTAGCGGGTTGAAATTTTTTGCGGAACATATATTACCATAGGGCCTTCGATTATTCGATATTTACCGGCTTAAATTCGACGAATTGTTTAGCTAACAAGCAATATATTTCAGTTTGATTTCTTAATTGAACATCCTTCCTAGACATCTGAAGGGGGAAACTGTTGCCCTGTATCTGGATATACACGATGCAAAGAAAAATTTAAATTAAACATATTATAAAACGACTATATTCTAGAAATTATTAAAGGCAGAACAGATTTCCTGGAAGCATTACACCAATTCTCAGACCTTAGGTGTTCATTAAAGGTGTTTAACTGCTCAAGTGGAACGTGGTCTAATTATTGCTGCACAAAACCTAAAACACTACTTTAGGCTTAGGACTCCACTGCTTACCAAGCAGTCTGGGGCACATTAGTGATGCCATAATGGCTTTCTTCCGCAACTCGGAAATATAATAGTTTAATGTAAAATTTTTGCCTAATAACGTCTAAATATTTACCTTCATCGCTGAAGTTAACTGTCTCTTCCCCTATTGAGGCTGATTTTAGATGATTGTTCTTCCTCCTAGTAAAAGAATGATTATTATCTTTTGAGGCTTTGTGTGCAGGTTGCCACCTATACTTGTTGTCAAGTGCTTTTTGCATAAGGTGCGGTATGATATTCGCTCTCTTTCCCTCGACCATCAGGTCATTTGCGTACCGTTCTATTTCATATTCGTTCTTAGTTGAATTATTTAGAAGATCATATAGGGCAAGACATCAGAGCAGAGGCTGTGAGGTCCTTCTGCGGGGGCAGCCTCTGCTGTTTCTAACTGTTGTCGCTTCGAATCCTAACGCGATACTTATTCGTCGATTTGGAAGCACAGCTTTAACCTATTTTGTCGTCGACGGATGCAAACTTTTTGCAGAACTTGTTTTCGAAAGAGGTGTTGTTTAAAGCGTTCTCTAAGAATGAAGGGCTATTATTGTCGAATTTGCTTTTTAATAGGCTTCATCACACACAAGATCGTCAGTCTATACGTATTGATCTAATACCTTCTCCATTCCTTTCAGCAGGAGGCGATAAGAAACTAATGACTCTGTATGATTTAGGTTCATCCACACACAGCAACTTCCATAAACTTATATCTAATAACGTATTTTCAATTGTCTATCATTAAAATATTCAACCTGAATTAACGGGAATTAAGGTATACGGAATGGTAGGAGCAGAATGCCTACGTGAATACCTGTTCAGGTAGATGCACGGATTCCCCTAACGATGGAAGTCATTACGGAATTATTAATTTTGAGTACGTGTCGGGACGGATGGACTGATAGCGTGTTTACGTATCTGGAGGAATTGGAGAGATCGATGATGAATTAGTTGTATCACAGCTGCCGAGGCAAGCTGGCGCACGATTTGCGAGAGCTTTCATGTTTCATTGTTCGGTTGCGTTTAAAGCAAACGCGGCTGACAAGGGTTGCTATTTGAATTATGAGAAAGTGATACGAACGCCTTCGATCTAAGGCTGTTTCTAGACGTGCGGTAACTAGTTTGTTGGCAAGATGATTTTGACCTTTCGAAAACATTGAAGGATAACACCTCTGGTAATTTGGGTACTCGTTATTTCGACGAGACACACTTCAATACTTGGAAACTATGCATAAAGTTGAGTATTGAAGATAATTTCAATAAAACTTATTAACTTTGCCGATTAAAATATTTACCTGTGTGTTAGGTGGTTGCCAATGTACTCAAATTCATCGTATTCAATCGGGTTTGATCGATTTTATTCTTGTTTCCGGGATAGATACCACTTGGAAACAACATAAAAGTAAAATTTAATACTGGAAGTCAATCTAGATAAGTGCTTTGCAATATGGGCTCGTTTCAAGCCCGAAACGTAATAAATCCGAACGTCAAGAAGTGATATTGAAATCGATACACATTCGAAAACATCCAAAAACGCAATCATCTCCCCGCTTTTTTTGCTGCCAGCACCAATACATGTGGCATGTTATGTGTGCCACTGTTTTACGTCAAAGGCTATAAAATATTATTTAAGCAATTTTTTCTCTACAGTCACCCGTTACTTTACACGATTACTTCTGAGATGCCTCGTAATATTCGAGATTGGTTTTGCCTCGGTAGGCTAGGAAAAACACCTTTCCGGCGATAAAAAACCGTATATCATGGCGTTTCTTTATAATTTCGGGCAGGGACAGCGTAGAACATGAAAAAGCTCCATCAAATTTGGAGCTAGATATCGGAGCCTAGGGACGTTGTTGCTTTTCTTTTTGGGGCTAGTTTGATATGCGCGGAAGTTAATTATCGTCACGCTTGTCCCTGTTCTACTTAATTATCGTGTGATGGAGAAAACGTGTATGTGAAACGCGTAGCCCGGCTAATAAATATGTGGTGAAAGGGGATATAGCAGGCGCCATCTAAAAAAAGATTCCAACAAGTCGTTAATGGTTTGCACGCAGCTAGGAAAGGTTGAGTTTTTAGGCTGTCGGTCTTCTATATGAGCGTGTTTTATGCGAAAACGTAATAGGGTAATAAAACAATGAATTATGTAAGCAGATTTAACATTTTTTACATGATTTAATTCTGAAAAATCGTTTACGTCTTATCGAATGAAAGGCATTAATGCGTGACAGTGAAAATCGCAGATAAAAATACAGGTTTGGCGTTTCAAGCTCCGCACTACGTTCGACCAACTTTTTAGTACAAACAGCCGTGTAATGCAATATCCTACTTCTATTTTTAATGTGTGATTACATTGAAGTGGTATATAAGTTTTAAAGCTTAATAACGTAGGCTTCCACGGCCAGAATCAGTTAAAACTAAATTTGTTCCGGGTTTGAAAACTCGACGTTTCACCCACAATCATATGGGTCTCTTCAGGAGAAGGGAAGGAGGTAAGCCACAGCTGTGAGCAGTTGATTTTCGCCTCTGGCATGGTTCACCTACTGAGTTACCGTGATTAATTGCTTTGCACCCAGCTATTTTCGCCTAGTTGGTTTACACGTTGAGTTGTCGTGCTAACTGTAATTTGCTGTTTTGAGGACTTGTGGAAAGCAATTATAAAAATTTGACCCCATTAATCAGCTGTGTCCCAAATTGCTATGTCTTCTATATATACATTGCATTGTATTTGATATCGCCAATATAGCTTTTTTCTGAAGAAAGAATGCTTGAGTCGTTTCGGTTATCAACTCCTATGGTTTGTTTAATAGTTGGCTGACATGCCGTCACAAACCAGAAACCAATGCTAGTTTAGCTCAAAAGCTTGGGAGTGTGGCAGAAAGTTCTTGAGTGAAGAGACCTGATTCTCTGTTTTATTTGTTTTAATTTTTAATCTGTTCGCACCGATAGCTTTTCTTTTTTTTGGTCGTATTACGACTGGAGCCCGGGTAAAAGCAAAGGTATTAGTATTTAAGTTCTAACATTGTAAGCCTGTGCAGCAAAATGCTTCTATTTTCATAAACACAGAACATTAAATCGATTCCGTCGCTCAGGTATGAACTACATAATTTATAGGTATCCGAAATAACAAAGAAAAGAAAATGGGAATCTCCGTTAATTTTCTATATATCCCGACAGAGGGCTTTAATGATGGTGGACAGGGTTCCTGCACGAAACGAACTGTGTGTAAGGGAACGATTGAAAACTTGCAGAGGGGCTTTGGGGCAAGAGGAAGTTAACTGCGTTAGCCCTCAAAAGCACTACCATCACCGTTCTACATCGCGTGACTTCGTCGTCGTCGATTTTAATATTTAAGCGAAGCTTGGCCGTTCTAAAAACTGAATTGCTGTACGGTAAGTAGTTTGGCTCCCGATATTCCGGAACACTAATGTCGTTTTTTGCTCCACTACCGTTGCTCCTAATGAGATCGGTTAAAACGATTGGACCTGGATATTTATCCTATGACTTTGTTCCATACGTAAGAACTATGCCAAAGAATAAAAAGAAAAAACTGCAAACGCGATCACTTGGGTTTAAAAAAAAGATCAAATTGCCATGGCGTACCTCGAAAATGGCCTGCATAAAATGAAGCATGTATGCATAGTATTTACAAACAAAGTGTATTACATTACTACTGCACTTAGTCCGGGAAATGGGAAAATTTTGCGGATGATTTTAAGGAAAGATATGCGCGACGTTCCTTGGAATTATGACCCGACTAAGGAAAAACAGAGCAAAATGTGAGAATGGCGAGTTTTCCAACTGTCGGCTAACGTAATGGTTGTCATTTGCACGGCTGCTGCAATGTTGAAAAAAGAAGAAGTATGCGGAATATTATGGCACTCTAGAGAAAGTATTTTTCATACATTTTTTACACCTGATAAAATATATCGTTACTTTTCCTTGAAGTAAATAAGTATTATAGATAAAGAAAACATTAGAAATTCGGATACATTTATTGTCTGAAGATTTGCTTTATTATCATGATTTATCTTCATAAAAGAAATGGAAACGTAACAATTATATTCTTCTAAAAATTTATTTGAAATTTAAGTAAATACACAGGTCACATATAAAATATTCGAGGATTTTACTAATAATAACAATGCAATAAACTAAACGTGTTCCGGGTTTGAACCGTATCATGTCGTTGGTTAAAATAAAACTCGACGTTTCGCCCACAATCGTATGGGGCTTCTTCAGGAGAACAACATTTAGCACGGTAACTCAACGTGTGAACTATGCCAGAGGCGAAACTAACTGAGCGGGAAGCAGTTGATCACGGTAACTCAGTTAGTTTCGCCTCTGGCGTGGTTCACATGTTAAGTTACCGTGCTAACTGTTGCCATCACTCTCCTTAAGGAGCCCCATACGATTGTAGGGGAAACATCGAGTTTTATTTTAACCAACGACTTGTCACGGTTCAAACCCGGAACACGTTTAGTTTCAACTGACTCTGGCCGTGGAAGCCTACGTTTTTATAACAATATAATAATAATAGAATTTCTTTGCGAATTACATGTAACAAAAAGGAGGGCTCACTCAAATGGAATTGAGTGTATCGACTCCAGGATGAGTGTACGTGGTAGCTAGTACGATGTAATTAATAACATATACAATGTTATAAGTATAACTCCATTTAAAAGTCTCCTGTTTGTGCCGTGGAATTGTTAAGAGGTATTTCGACCCAATGTTTAATTTTTGTTGCTCATGTCTGTAGACTGAGGCTTTCTAGATTTTAAGCTTTTTTCTGACTTCTCGCTTCCCACGAATGCCAAAGGCCACTCTGATACAACTATTTTGCACTTTCTGTACTCTTCCCGCCTCTACACCAGTCGAACACCATAACCGCGTAGGTAAAATGCGATAAGACAAGACTCCACATGAAGACCCATGTTCTTGACGCACATCGTCGGTATTAATTTCTTAGCGTAGATATATCCAACGAGGAATGATCCAGCATACGCGTACCCTTCGGACCAGAAACTATAGCTTGCGTCTTCGCAGGGTTGACAGATATTCTTTAATCCACTCCTGTGCTTCTACGTACTAGGGTACGGTTAAAACGACAAGTATCTGGAGGTCATCAGCATAAAGATGCTGTCTACAATATTTGATAACTAACGGTAAGGGAGAACAATAATGGGCTAAGAATTGCCCCTTTGGGACATTAAAGTCTTCCTTGATGAGCTGCCACTAGAAGACATGAAGGATAGTAGGTACATATAACATTTTAAAATTAAGATTTTATTAATTAAGGATTAAAAAAAAAGATATTTTGTTACAGGACAAATTAAGCGATTACGAGATCAAAGATAGATCATTTTTGCTAACATGTACCATACCTTTTAATCATTCTCATTAAACTAAAAGCAGCTTATCTATTGCGTTAGCATCCTAGAGATCCGATATTGCTTTATCAATTTTCCCGCTTCAATTTTAATTGAAACGGATCACGTTTCGCTTTTACGATACTATTTTTAGCCAGTTTAACTTTAAATCGAACGCGACCGACTCAGCGTTTGTCTGCTGTATTTCTTTCCTGCTGTCGAGAAATAAATCGATGGCATTCGTCACTTCCATGTCGCATCATTAGAATGCGCGAAATATTAAAATCGGGACGACGTTTAAACTCGTTTAATCGACAGGAACGCGAAGGAATAAACGTTCGATTATGCTACGTCAAGTTGTCGCGGGATTTGAAGTGCTGCGGGGGTTTTCGTACTTTCTAAAGGTTCCCTCTATTGGCGACCTTGTTTCACCACTTCCATGACTGCTTTCGACTGTCTCCTATTGTCGAAGGATCAGGCATGACACACATAATACCGTATCCTACACGATTTGCATCACAAATTCAACTGTTACCCGTTCTTGTAATGTCTTTCTCCCTTTCGTCGTGGTGTTTTGGCGCCCACTTCGTTTCTGATTTCATTTGTGTCTGCTTTAGTTTTGGTAATATGGATCTAATGCAAAATAGAACCCGTACAAGGAGAAATAGCACAAAAAAAAGAAACAGTTCTAGTACTGTCGTACATTGGCGTTGGTCAAGGTTTTTTGCGTACCACTAAGAGATAGGTTTTTAGATTCTGATGTTTTACATGTTCTAAAAGGACATATCATTTAACAAAGTAATAGCTTGCTGTGTCCCAAATTTACCGGGAAAAAAGCTTTGTAATCGGGATGGAAGAAAGTTGTTTCTTTCTAAGTTCACGTTGTTGCTAAATGTATATTTTGAGGCCTCTTAACACGAATCCATTTAATGTACATAAATGTAAGTAAACAATCCCCATATAAAGTAAGAATCTATGTAAAATTCTATTAAATTACATACTTGTAACTTCGGCGAAGTTTTCGCTGTGCTTATATTGAAAAATTTATTACTTTTCTATTAAATATACTTCTTCCTCGTATCCTGAAGCTTAAATTGAAATAAAAGTATCACTCTAAATTGCATAATAAACTTTGTATCACGCGATTTATTAATCGTTATTTTTTAATTATTTTGTAACTAATTACCGAACATCTATTGTTCCATTCTTTATTTCTTCTTTCGTGATTCCGTAATAGGTTATTTAAATTCTGTAAGTACAATCTCGAAATGTTATGAAATTGGAATCAATAGGAAGCTACTTGATTTTCTTTCTCTTCACGTTTACACGGTTTTAGGACAACTTTTTGTTAAACTGTTCTAATTTCTTCTTCTTTTTTAGCTTAGCGAATTTGTTGTCCTTGGTTGTCGCAGATTTTGTTCTCATTTCTTTCCTTATATGTACTAATTTGCTTTGCAGTGTTATGCAGAAATTTATTTCTTACACGCGTACTGGTGAACAACGCAAAAGTGTCTGTAACCTCCGCACCACACAAGTTTAATTAATTAATCCGGGACGGCCGTTTCGAGGATACGAATGATCCACATTCTCAACCGGTCATCGATTTACGTACTGGATTCATATTTAGATACAACTTTACTGGACATTGGGATCACTTTTCTGCGGTCAGCTTTTGAGCCGACTGCGTCCCTTAAAAAATATCAAATGAATGTTCTGCAAAGTCTGCATTATAACGTTGCTTACTTGATTTTTAAATGGATTAGCAAAAAATATAGAATGAGGAAGACGAATCTAATTGCTCTTCTTCAATTGTCGCGAATGGGTGTTATTTTAACTCTTGATATTCAAAATGTTTAACTGAAATACAGAATATTTGAACTAAATACAGAAATAATCTGTACATCAAAAAGAACCAACCTATTTTTATGGTGTCCTCTATATTTAAAAGAACTCGAGCAATCCCTCGTTATGTTGAGGTTAGATACGATTTTATGAGGATGGCAAATTCTCACCATCTCGTAATTGCTTCCGCCCTCCAACCCCAACCTTCTTAATTTTCCTACCTCAGCCCAACGCTGCGATTTCCACCCCTGTGTTCCATGATCGTGAGGCAACCTTTTTTAAATTTTTCGCACGCGAAGTCACGAAAAAGTCGGGTAGGACAGCAACGCAATACTAAAGGAATCCTCTCGGTGGACATAATAAAAAAAGTTTTCGTCGTTTTTCTCCTTTTTCTCTTTTTTTGTCGCTGGGTTTCGAAGGGTGGGCACTGTTTTACGTGGCAGGTGAATGTTTTCCGATCGGTGTCTTGTCTCTCGTGAGATACAAAAGTTACGAGTTGGGGTAGGGGGTAAAAAAAAAGTGGATAAAGGACTGCCGGATGAATTCCGTCGGAATTTAACGAAGGATTTCGTGGAAATTGAACGTACAACATAGAGGACAACATTTTAATGCTCGTTGAAATGGATAATGTATTCGAGTTCGTTTGGTTTTGTTTTTGTTTTTTGTTCGGTTGTTCCTTTGTGAGTGTAAATGTTTCGTAAATAATGCAAAATGGACGATTCCTTTATTACTATCATTACAGTTATCATTTCAGCTGTAACTGACGTAGCTGAAGAGCGGCTAAGAATAGAGAAAAAGAAGAGAAGCGGGGAATGGTTTCATTCTGAATGCGAAGAAGTCTTCGAAAGAAGAAATAAGGTAAGATTACAAATGTTAAATAATGACAACCCAGAGAGTAAAGCTATTTATAACCAAATAAGAAAGAAGGCGAAAGGGATATGTAGAGAAAATTAAAAAAAAAAGATCGAAAAGGTTGAAAGCGAAAATGGAGATTTAGTTAGAAACACTTACGGGGAACCAAAAAGGTGGTCAGAATATTTTTCTGAACTACTAAATGATTTAGAAGAGAACACAGAACTAGACGAAAGCATGGAAGCAAATACGGAAGGAAACAATTTATTAGAGAAAACAATAGAAGCTAAAATTAAAGGAGTTATATAATAGATCTGGATGGATCAAATAATCATCGAACCGGTTGCCCTATGTGCAAGCGAAGCCGGGATAATGACAAGAAAAGACGAGCAAAAATTTGGGAAAAGAGAATTCTGAGGAAAATGTTAGGAGGCGCGAGAACAATGGAAGGTGAATTGAGAAAATGCATAAACATAGAAGTAATGGATAAGAAACCAAGAATATCACAAAAAGTTCTTCTGACTAATTACTACGACGTACACTTGTATTTCAATTTAAATTCTTCAAATTAACACATCCAGAAAAGGGCATTTGTAGAAGGATCCAAGAGAAAACGAGGCAGAGGAAGACCATCGAAAAAGTGGTTGCAAGCAATGAAAAAAGACCTCAGTTCAAAAATTACAGACAGAATTGAGGCCATGAGTCTACATGTGTTTTTACGTGAATAGTATTCACGCAAAAGAATATTTCGTGTCTCAAATAAGTTTTCACCACGCTCTCTTATCAATGCATGTCATTAATAAATTTACTCTTCTGGCTCCGCTTTACAGATATGATAGTATGTATCTCATATCCATCGACATGCTACACGCGTATATTATGACGAATATCCCGGAAACGACTTGCGAACGATGATAACCAATTTACATCGGACTGGCCATCGCTAGAGCAGGCTAGCATCGCGACTCCCCGAAATAAACTAGGAAATGCAAATTTTGTCGGATTAACGCGGCAACATGGTGGCAGCGCCGTACCGGGTCTGACAGAACATCAGGCCCTGATGAAGGTGTAATGAATTGATAGTCGGGATAGATAGAGGGTGCCACTGGCAGCCGCTGTACGTTATATGTGTTTGTTTGAATATCGCGAAATCTGAACCGGCGGGGTCCGGTTTGGCCGCTTTGATTTGTGGTAATTACTACGCGTAGGTTCCGATAATGACGGATGCGTCGGTTCGTTAACGTTTATTTATTGTAAATAATAATTTTAGTCAAAAAGTGATATTTCATCGTTATATTCGGAGGCAGTGGCGTTACAATGTAGTGTACGAGCCTCTAAATGAGGCAAAATTGTAATTTTGTAGAAATAATTATTTACATAAATTGTTTGTTTGTAACGTACAATTTTCTATAATAAAGGAATATTTTGTAAATGGAAAATCACAAAGTAGCCTTTAAAGAAAGAGGTGAAAATCTGACGTAACACGTGAATCACCAAAAGGTTACGTTTTTTTCTTGTTGTTTGATGTTTAGTAAATTTGACCCATTAATTTGTAGCGTGCATGTTCCTCACAACCCCGTTTTGTACCATTGACAAAGGAGCTTCTGAATAGCTTGAACTCTATGCGGGGCTATCATCTCCTTTGTGAATGCAGATATTTACGATTACTTTTTTACGAGACGTAGATTCATCTCGTCTTTATACCATTGCATTGGTCCGTTGGTACTCTATATACTGTAGTGCTCACATTTCTACGTAAATACGGAAAAGGAAATGGCGATGTCCATCCTGCTCCCGCCTGTTTTTTTCCATATTTCCATGATTTTCTGTTTTTCTTCATTGCTCCAATGGTTCCTTATAATGAACTAAAGATTCTTTCAACTTCATCTCGAGCACTTTGGTGAAATATTTTAGAGTCAATTTCGATAATTCATAGGAACCCGATAATATAATGAAATAAACATTCTCCGTCTTATTTTTATGCGTTACTTTTGAAGCTGAGTAGAATCGTTATTCTTATTACTTTTTAGACTTCAGAAAGTCAGCCTTATTTGATAATTGTTATCTCATTGATGGACTTACACGATCTCTGATTGTTTTCAAATAAACACTTAAAAATGTAATATTTTCATCATAATTTTTCTCGCTACTATAACATACTGATTGTTAACTTTCTAATGAGATGTTGAGAGCTCTTGCCATTTTACCAATTCCGCCACTTTACAGTTACGCCACTGTCTATATGTGCATGGACTGCGCCGAAAACATATTTCAATTTCGCAGAAACGTCAAGAATGATGGAAAATATTTAATAACGAAAAAGTTAATTTAATATCTGTATACCAATCGAACTGCACCAGTTATTACGTAATCAACAAACAACGCGTACGTTAAACAGTGCATAACGATATTTATTCAATGTGTCCATTGTTCCGGAATGTAATTTTTACAAAATTTTTATATTTAACAAAATTGATATATTTAATCAATGATAAAAATCGTAGCATGTTATTTTAGTTTTCACAGGTTGATTGATGATTTATTTGCTCACGTTATGTCAATATTAATGGTAAAAATCAAACAATAGAGAACGTACGGTCGGTAATATTGAACACAGAGGAAGCCCACTCTTGAAATTGTTGCAATTAAACAAATGTGGTATGTATTCAATAATAAGATTTTTGCCATTGTGGCCATTGTTACCATTGGGAGTTAACACTCTGCACATACGCACAAATACAATTTTATTGCACGGATTGCACGGAAAGTTGCGAACTTTAGTGAGACGGGAAGAGTCAGCGCTTGTATTAGTGCACGTTTCAAGTTGTTTGAACAACTTACAGAATAGCACCTATTCTAAAAGGTTCTCAATTTGCCCTCTTACATGGTTTTGATATTTCTCCGCTATAGCGAGGCTTTTGATACCTTCATTCATTCTCTTTTTATTCGTAAACTTCAGTATTTCAGTTTTGATTCTAATTCTTGAAATTTCGTTAATTCTTTTCTAAACGATAGACTCCAACCTCTTGAATTCTCGTTACAGCGACTGTTGACAGCGGATGTCCCCCAGGGATCTATCCTGGATCCTCTGTTGTTTTTGTTGTATGCCGCTGATTTTTACTATTTAATTGAAAATTGTGGAATTCACCGATATGCAGATGATACATAATTTTATAAATCTCGATTAATCTCGACGATACCCTCGAAAAAAATTAATGCTGGTATCGCACAACTTTTGCATATTTCGTCAGTTTACGGTTTACGTATCAAACCTAAAAAATCGTCTTTCGTGATTTTCGACAGTTCTCAGAGGGTGGCTGGTGGTAATTCTAGAGGAGCTCTTGAAGTTGGAGAAAATATTTTAGCAGACTCTGATAGTTGTAAGAACCTTGGACTTGTACTTGATTTTGAACTTAGACTTCATGAACACGTCAATTTTCTAATTTTCATAAAATATTTGAGTGTACTGAGGATATACTGAGCACTGAACTAAAACTTGTATTAACTGATTCACTTAAACAACACATAACTACGCCGCAGTCCTTGCTATCATTATTGATTCACTTATTTTAACTAAAGTCTTTTATTATGATGCGGTGTACGCTCCTGCTTTAACTGTTACACACAGAAAAAGATTATAAGTCGTTCAAAATAGCAGCATCAGATTGCGTTTGCTCTGCGTAGATTGAATCACATCTCTGGCGCCAGAATACAGGCTGTGGCGTAAAATTTTACCAACGTCGAACAGCAGCATCTTTTCAGAAAGTTTACTGGATTTGACGATTTGCACCGTGTTGATACGTGGAATATAAATTTCTCTTTAGTTTCACATATTCTACTCCAGCAACCAAAGTTTTTAAACATCCGCACTTAAGAAGATGTACGAAGCGTTTCCTAAGTGAGAGTGCCGTTCGGTGCAGTTCGGTCATACAATAAAAATCTATTATATCACACTGTATACAATTATTAATACATAAAATTAGAAAAATATTAAGCATACACTCTTTTCTAAGGGATTAAAGCCATAAATTATTATGTAAAGTAGAAATATTGCGACAACCACAATAAAGTCCCTTTTATTATCATTCCAAGAATTTCTCGGAAGTACCGATCTTTTGGAACGGGTCGTTTGGGGATTATTAACGAACAATACATTTAGGAAATATACCGCAGCATCACTCTTGTTTATTTATCACAGGCGTAAAGATATAAATTTGCTTCATTTTACTGTTAAACGTCTGTTGGTGTGCATCTGTCGTTTTTGCGCGGAGGTTTTAAGAAAATTTACTTCAAAATGGCACGTGGCAAACCTACCAGTGTAGAAAAACGTTCACGCATTATTACGCTGTTTGAAGAAGGATATTCAGGGCGGCAAATTGCTGAAAAAATAAATATGAGAATGTCGGACAACTGGAACTATAGAAAATCGTGTTCGTCCTGGAGCATCTAGGAAAACAACAAAAGCTGAAGATTTGAGAATTGTATTAATAAGCGAACGCAATAGAAAATTAATAGCGCCACAAATAGCAGCCGAAGTCAATCGCGGCCGTGAAGAACAAGTTTTGGCGAGTACGGTAACACGTCGACTTCAACAAGCGGACCTTCATTGACGCATTGCCATTCGAAAACCCTTATTACGTCGGGGCAACAGATCAAAACGGCTGCAGTAGGCCCGTTCTCATCTAGATTGGTCGTTAGATGATTGGAAAAACGTGCTTTGGAGTGACGAGTCAAAGTTTGAGATTTTTGGGCAAAATCGACGAGTTATGTCCGAAGATCTAAAACCGAAAAAATTATCCCGAACTGCATTGTGCCTACAGTGAAGCAAGGGCGTAGTTCTGTGTTAGTGTGGGGATGTTTCTCCTTTGCTAGGACGGGAGATTTATGCAGAGTGCAGGGTGTAATGAGGAATGAAAATTATTTTGCAATACTTCAGAATCATGCAGTGCCATCAGGATTGCGTATAATAGGCCGTAACTTTACATTCATGCATGACAACGACCCAAAACACACCGCGTTAGTGTGTAAGAACTATCTAAAGGAGCAAGAACAACAGCACACCCTGAAAGTAATGACATGGCTCCCATAAAGCCCAGATTTGAACCCGATAGAGTTGTTGTGGGATGAACTGGACAGGAGGATCCGAAAAATATGCCCAACTTCACAAGAACATTTACGGAATATTCTGCAACATGAATGGATTAATATTCCACAATCCGTTTTAACAAAACTTATCGAAAGAATGCCTAGAATAGTTCGAGCGGTGATTAACAGCAAAGGAGGTTTATTCGATGAAAAAGAAAAATAATGTTCAGTATGTTATATTAGGCCAGAATAACTTTTTATTTATTTATTTTTGTCTTTTTCACCTGTACATACAATAAAATTCCATTTTGTTTTTAGTTTCGTTTGTTTCTGTAACCTTTTCATGTTTTTTACCAACCGATCGAACTTCTCTGAACGGCAGTGTACATTGAACTGACTTCTAAAATTTACTCCATCCTTCCTACCATCAAGCAGGTGATTTGCTCTTATTTTGTTTGTTGTATTTAACAAAAAATGATGCCTCTTATGAGATCGTCAAGTTCTCTAGAGAATATGAAAATTTCAAGATTGAATTTAAATATGAATATTTGAAAATTAAGACAACCTGAATCCACGCCAACGTGTCTGTTTAATTTTGTTCAGAGAAGTATAACATATTCAAACTATTTCATGTGATTTTCATTAATCCCTCGTTCTATTCACACGTTCAACATTGTTTCGATCGGTAGCTTCGAAATAGGAAGCCTACGCTAATCAACAACACCGAAATTGGGTGATGAAGAGTGCTTGTAAATTACACGTTTCAACTTTAATGTTAATAGAAACCGCCCGTTTCATTCCCACACACGGTTCCCATTCAAGTAACTTTGGCGTGTGTATCGGATAAAGGCGAAACAGCATCAAGTCGACCGCATCGCATGATATGAACGTGTGGCTTTCTGGTTTATTATCATTTTATTCTCGCACCCCGATTCGGCGCCAATCTCTGATTGGACACACAATAATCACTTCGCATTTACATGGGACAAACAGTAATCAAGGTCCGGCGTTGTTGAATACTCGAGGATGATGCTATATGCTCGGTTTGCGGTTGCTATAACTACCCGAAATTTACCAGGCACAACTGAGACCTGACGACGATCCCGCAAGTTAATGAAATAATCCTGGATTAAAGAACATTATTCAATTCTAGAAATTGGAGTCGGGATTTCTCCTATTAGGAGCGGTGAGGATACAATCTACACTGCTCTGCATGAGAAATGTTACACCGTGTGCAGGAATGTTATTGAATTACAACATCGTAATAAGCCTTAGATTGTATAAACTGATGAGAGCATAAAGAAGTGTAATCGAGAGGTGATCATAGTGATCGCTATCAATACAAATTTTTCCTTATCTTCACATGTTAGAAGTTTGAGGCATTGTCGTGTCACAAATATTTTGAATTACTTCGGTAGAAGAACATGGATGAAAATCTATTACACAATATTTATGTAAGAGGTTTCATCAATTGTAGTGGTTTATGAGCTGCGGCATTGTTTCGCTGCAAGTATCCATTCCTAGGGGGCGAGGATGTTGTGGACCTGTGGGACAAGGCTTCGGTCTATACATCATGGCGTGCCCCTGTTGAATGTTGAAAATGCCGGATCTAAACTTGCCAGTGTGGTGGCTAAGGGCTTGCAAAGGGACCAGCGGTGACGGTCGCCTGTTTTAATTAAACAAGCTAGCAGCTGTTGATACACCATCCACTGTCCGAGTGAGAGGAGGTAACCCCCATAAAAACCCCTCAACCTAAATGGTGGAAGAGGTGAGACTTTTTGCCTCTTTGCGCGTGCCCGAGCGGGGTGATCTTGGTTGTGAATAAGCGAACACTGGATACCTGCCACTCTTTGGTTTCAACTAGGCTGGCCGCCTAAAAGGAGTAATAGGATATGAGAGTGCTGTCCCGGTCGACCTGCTTCCCTGCTTGTGGGACCAACATAATAGAACTTGACAAAAACAAACCTGAGTTAGGTGCCACCCCAAGTACATCAGAGGAAGAGATTCCTCTCCTACCAGGTCCTGCGGCAAGTGGAGAGAATACTTCAATTGCCTTTACTTTTAGCGACAGAGCCATCCATATTTGCATGCGTACAGTTAAAGGGGTTTATCACTAAGGTTCAAGTAGCAGAAGATAAGAAGCGGCTCAACGATTCCGCAAGGATAGGAATAGATAGCGACGTAGCATGTAAACACAACAAAGCTAATGCGGAAAATCCAAAATCTAAAATGTTTTGTTCATATTAGAAGTTTCTACTAAATTTTCCAAAATTCCCAATTTTTACGTCCCAGTATAAAGTTTAACTGTTGTTATTAAATTTTCAAGTCTCTAATTTACTAACGCCTTTAACAGTTCGGTGGTTTAGTGGCAAGAGGACCTGCGTCTGATTAGGCAGGATTAGGCGTCCCGCTAGGATCATTTTTTTCTAGTGGGTCCGGTGTACTCTTGAGCCACCATTCACAATTGGGGGACAATTAACTGCCCTTCACGCTTTACGGCAAAGGGGTTATAGTAACAAAGCCATGGCACACTTTACACACTCAAAGGCTACCAAAGTTATGACAAGCCTTAAACTCCTTTGGGCCGTCACCATAAAATAGAACTAAACATATTTTAAAAGCAATATGAAGATAAGGATACAAAACATCCTTTATAGAACAAGCATAAAGAATTTCCCAGAATCTACATTCCTGTAAAGGAGGTTCGAATACTTATGAAAACATTGTACACACGCGACATGTATAGTCGAGTCTGATAACAAGGGCGAAACCCTGACGGGATTTATGTCATTGTGCAGACGCGAAAAAGGCTGTAAGAGACATTCGAAGAGGGAATGGCAGCCTCGTGTACCCCTATCACGAGAGGGTTGTGGCGCGTTTCCGACCGAAGTACCGAAGTAGACACATTTTCGTCTGTAATTAAATGGAAATTTCGACGGCGACGATGAGGAGTAGAAGTCGGGACTTATTTGCGATTTCGCATGTCACCCGGGACGCTTTCCAGAATCGCATTTTTAGCTTTTTTGTTCGTAATCTGTTGATACGTTCGCCGTGGGGAATACGGCGTTGTAGATGATGTACGGATTAAGAAGGGCAAATTAGAGGAAAGGTAAATAGATACGAAAGTTAATACGTAGTTACAAGTTGCCGTAAATTTATTTGACGTTTTGCTAATTTGTAGGCCTAGGAAATGTAAATTATTTGATTGAAGAGAGGAAGGTCGTAGCTAATGTCTAACTTGCTCGTCATTTAATTTGCAAAGTGTGTAATGTCTAACTCTTACTAAATTGTACCCGTCGGTATACGACAAGTAAAAGGAACAATTCTCCCAATACTTGAAACCTTAAACTTCTAAATTTTAGTAAGAAAGCTTTTGGATTTAAAGTTTGTTAGAAGGAATTTAATTTCACTCATGACAGGAATAGACTAGTAGGTAGAAGTTCTTCAACTTGGCTCTATCCTATGATTCCTTTATTAATTTCCTTTTGATTATGTGATGGACGTGCCTTAGCCAACTGTCTTTTTCCGGTGATTTCTTCATTGGTCTTTTTCGTAGTTGGCGTAGCAATGTGATTTTATTTTCACGAGACCTTCCGTCTCTTGTATTCCTAAGAAATGATATCCCAAAAGGATTTGTCCTTTTGGATCTTTACTTAAATTGCTCTGAGCGGATTCTATCTCTATATGTATGCTTGCCTTTTTGCTCGTTTGGATGAAATTTTTTACCAATTACTAATTTTCTAAACCTTCAGCATATCTTTTTTTATACACAAATCCTGCGCCTGTAAATATACGGGAATGGTACGATAAGTACCAGTGTTAGGAGGACAAAGCATTTAAGAGGATTTGTTGAACTCCACGAAGTATGTAGGCCTCTACTTCGGCAATAACCTCTTCTTTTGACACGAACTACTTTTTGCTAAGTCATTTTTTCAAGTTTGGAAGAAGAAAGAAGTAATATGGAACCAAATCTAGCAAACATTTCGTACCGTAAGCGGACTAGTTTTACTGTCGAAATTGCCGATGAGAGGGCCGAAGCGTTACGATGATGGTGGAAATTTTTTTTCTTCGCTAGGTGGGCCCGTTTTACCGGCTCATCTCTGGTTTCTGGCGTGTAGTAACGTATCCATGTTACAGTCACGCAAAGACACTCACTCGTATTGCGCTTAAGCATGTCTAAACATTGCCTCGAAGTTATGTTCTTGATCAATCGTTAACAGACGTGACGCTCGTCTCGTCGATAGCTTTCCTGTACTCAATTTTTCGTGAAGATTGTTTTGCACCCTTTGCTCAATAGAGTTTCACCATATTAGCAGTCTCTCTAACTTCCACCCTTCGCTAATAATATCATAATTATTGATCGTACTTTTCCATGATTCGATAAATACATAAACACTTTCGACAACCCTCAAAACAAAACTACTCGATGAATCCCCGAAATTTTGATGGATGTCGATTAAAGCGCCATCTGTCTCTAAACACGGGCATTTCTCATACCATCCTCATATATGTCTCTGTGTTCACGGATTTAGTGCACAAGGGGAAAAACTTTTTAATTCTACATTTTATGAAAAAAAGTTATTCTTTACGAAAGTTTTGGCTTGCCTTAAAACTATTAGAAAATATATTAAAATGCATTGATTACCTTCTGTATGCATATAAATATTAAAAACGTGTTCAAAAATTTAACTAAGTTCAAATTATTGTTGATAATCGTATTGCCTTGAAATTCTGTTGACATTTAATTATTTATCTGTTTCAAATTTAATGACATTTGCAGTCAGGAAGATCACAATTATGCTAACATTGTAACAACGAATTTATTTGATTAAGTGTTATGGAATTGGTGATATTTCATAACGAACAGCGATCAACAAATTTAGCGTTAAATTAAATTCCCTCGGCATTAATATCGCTATTAATTCTTTGAAAAAGCTTGTTAAGAAATTTGATGCAACTGGCTCTGTTGTAAGAAAAAAGAAAACAAAGAAACAACGCAATGAAGATGATGCATTAATTGTTCTAGCTATGGGATCTGTATTAGAAGATCAAAAAAAATCATTACGTAAGAGAGCGTCGGAATTGGGCGTAAGCAAGAGCTTACTGCAAAAAGTCTTTAAGGAAAACAAGATTCACTCATTCAAACCCAAATTTATTCATATTCTGGTACCCCGAGACGATGCGTTTAGATTAGAATTTAGTACTTGGGTTGGGTCACTTTTCTGAAAGATAGATCGGTCGTTTCTCGACCTATTCATTGGCCTGCTCGCTTGTCCGATTTTTTTTTTGGGACATGTTAAACAAAGAGTGTACGAAAATAATAATTTTGATGCGAATTTGGGAGCATTAAAAGAAAAAATACGGACAGTAATTAGTGAGATTGATATAAGAACATTCAGGAACGTTTATAGAGAATTTAGGTATAGTGTCGAAAAGTGTGTGGAAGTAGGTGGAGGTTACGTTGAATAAATTATTTTTTTTTCTTATTATATTAGAATTTATATATATATATAAATTTATATATATATCTATATATATAATATATATATATATATATATAGAAAATATTTCATAAAATCTTATATCTATAATAAAGAATTTATTTTAGTTAACTAGAATATTATTAAATTATTTTATATCTAAAAATATGTATAAAAAAAAACTAAAACATAAAATGGTTTAAAAAATGTATCGACATTCACTGTTATATAAGTTTGCACCCAATCCGTGAACACACTGTACATTTATAGAAAGGAATGTTATAAAGTAAATTCCTTGCTTATACATGAACGTATGCATACATATATGCAAAAGCTCGTGGCCTATATGATAGAATCGGGTTGGCATTCGGAAAATAGACATCCAGCCAACTACGTAATCGTGAATGCATTGTTTCGCTTGTAGTTTCTAATCCAATTTGCTCATGTATTATTGATTCTACGAATACTTCGCCCTAGTCTGCGTGGATACCGGTGTAGCTAGTTAGCAAACAACAATGGGCGAGGATAAATACATAGAAGGATAGTGATTATTAATGTATTTATCCGATTTAGTCTGTAACAACAGCTGAGCTACAAGAAAATGATCCATTTCAATTCTGCTAAATACTTATATTTTAAAAGTACTCCGTATAATATGGACAAATTGTAAAATTTATTATTTACATTCTTGAAAAGGTTTTAAATATTAAACGTAATTGGATTGTACTTTGTTTTATTCGATTCATCGAGACTATTTTATTAAAACGTATTTATGAAACTAATTCCGCCTATTTTGTTACATACTCTACGAATAAATAGAATTGTTTTATGTTATTTTTCAAAAGGGGCTGTTTGTCCCATCACTATTAATACCCAGAGAAATAAACCGTTTATTAAATTCACTAGGGCCAACTCGCCTAAAATAATTTGATCTATCTATTTCCTGCTGATTGGAAGACGAAACAATTTCTTTGTTATTACGTAAGATTTTTCTCCATACTTATACGCTATTGTTTTTGAGTTATTTAGAGTTTAAGAAGAAAAGTGATATTCAGCCACGAGCAATCGAGCAAGAAACCGGCCTTAGTACACTGATAGTTGAAATAAAATAATATTCAAAATTTTATGAAAATAGCTAGAGAAAAGAAATGCGTAGGGATATTAAACCTTTAACAGTATCTAAAGATTTTTTATAATAGTTAGGGAGCTGGTTGCAACTTTGGTATGATTTTATTTTCGTTGATGGTAATATGTAATATAGCTCAAAGAGAGAGAGCTCAAAGAGAGCTCAGAGAGAGGAAGGCAGACGTCCAGGTTGCTGAATTTTTTATAATAGTAACTGCAAATATGAAAAAATATTATTTTATTAAATCATTTCATCGTCTTTGACTTTTTATCTTCAATATAGTCTCGAGAGAAAAATAAAAAAAAATGAGGCAGACATGGAGGTTTCTAACTTTACTTGGGAGCTTCGTAATTTTTTAATTTAGAGAGATGAAATTTGTACTTGTAGGCTTTTAGTTAAAAAACAAAGAAATACTATCGAATTTCGAAACCTGCTCACCACCAATTTTTTTTCTTAAAGGATTGATTTTCCAAAAATGAGGAAGTATGTTCTTTTCTAACTGGGAGCTTCAATATTTTCTCCAGTATGTGGTGAAAGGTTGTATAAAGTTTCGGTGTAATCTTGATATTCATATTTTTGCAATCGTTATTAAATATATTAAGTTGTAATAATTTAATTTATTAAATTAATTATTTAAAGTGTTACAAAAAAATACATATTCACTAGTTTTCCGAAACTTTTAAAACATTTAACGTATTTTAGGTATTATTTAATTTAATTATTAGGTATTTTAGATAAAGGTGCAATGCAACGTCTACCACTAGCATTAACTTATTTTTGGAGTTAGACTAATTTAATACAATAACAAGGCAGTCGCGGTTATGTAGTTTACAGCACTATTTTTTAACATCTTTCATGAGCTCTTATTTGATACTGCAGCAATATATTAAAGGCCAAAGTTGCTCATAACGCTTATTTTACTTAATGCTTTACTTTCATCAACTTCTGCCAAACGATGAAATCGTTGAAAAATTACTGGCGCACCATATGTGTTATTGCTCGAATTTTATCCATTGTAGGTTTTCCTCTTCATAGTTCGCCATCATGTATTGCCAACCTCTACGTGTTGTTTAGCCTGTAACAGTTTTCCCAATTAAAAATATGAGTGTACTTCATTATTTTCAGTAACAGTTGTTTTTAGCAAGAATTTTCATGTTGACCTAGTAAATACTAATTTTTCGTAAAATGGCAAAACTCGAAAGATGCCATTTATCGTTATCAAACCTCATCTACCCTCATTTTAAAATGCTGATATTACTAAAACAGTAATAATAATACATCAATCAATCTCCCTAATCGTTTCAGCATTAAGGCGGAAGAAAATCCTTTCAAATATAGGAAAGGCGTTACACCAGTTGCTGTATCTAAACAACGAGAAGTCAGCCGTGCAGCTAAATAACGAGAAATCCATCATTCTAAAGTAATTCCTTTTAGATTCTTCAAAATTTCTGCGAAATTCTTTGCGAATATCTTACAACCGAAGCATTGCATATTAAAAAGAAAGTGACGCGCCGACAAAGAGAGGTAGCATCGCACAGTCGGTATTGGCTTGCGGGGTATGCAGTCGCGGAATCTCTACCGTCGTCGCAACGTCAATCCAATTATATTAAGAAGTGAACGTAGCCAGGGTAACCTCGCTGGTACAGTCTTCCATTCGAAATGCAAAATTGAATTTTTACTAAAACGCTAACCGAAGGTAAATACACAGTAGTTGCGCTAGTGTAGCGATAGCTACATCGACCGAATTTACGTTTTAGAGTAGAGGATTGGGAGCAGCTTTCGAGAATCCGATGCACACTGTTTAAATCGAACCAGAATAAGAAGAGATCGAACGGGAGGTTCTTGTATGCTTATTGGGTAACATTTCGAACAACCACAATTGAAAATCAACCAGATCCAAGATGTGTGTTGATTTTGTATTGCTTTGCATTTCAGGAAACTTTATATACTGGTTTACTTTTAGAGACGTAAAGAAGATTATTATTTAGAACAAATTGCTAGAATCTCATATTGGAAAAAACAAAAACAACTTAGAGCCTCAGAATACCGCCTATAGTACTCAGAATTGTTTAAAGTAATTTCCATTCCTATTGCAATCGTAATTGCAGCGCCGTTGGAAAACAATGAGAACGCGTTGAAATGCTCACAGCCTCTGCTATCTCTCTAACCTTAATTCGACAATTGTCTAACACCATTTGGTGAGTTTTTTCGATGTTCGGCAATAGACTTTGGCCGTCCTGAACATTCATCGTCAACCAAGTTTGTACAACTCAATTGCTCAAAATTTCACTGCGACGAATGATGGCGTAGAATCCCCGTAAATAGTGTTAATCTCGGCTTTAATTTGTTTAGGGCTATTGCCTTTCAAACGCAAGAATTTTTTTCTTTTTTTACAGAAATTAACTTAAAAGACTTCTAACCTAAAAGACTTAAAAAACTTTAAAAGAAATTAATTAGATATAACCACTATTAATCTGAGCGTTCAATACGGCTCAAATTTTCAGAAGTATCTTTAAATCCATGAGTAATTTTTGACGGGTAAAGCCATCTTCATGTTGAGGCTTGAAACTTTTCAGTTTTACAGTTGCAGAGGCAATTGCTTCTTAAAAACAAAATTTCCAGACAAATTTCAGGATTTCCGTTCACAGGAACCTCCAAATCTTTTTAACGCGGACGTGACTCAAGAGCAAATATATTGTTTCAAATTGAATTAATTGAGCTTCAAGTAGGTATGTTCTGTAATGTCATTCTCGTGAAATACGTCTGTAAGACTTTCACGTGAGGTGCATTTCCATTGATAAGTATCGAAATTCGACAAATTGTCTGTGTAAAATAATATATCTCTTCAATAGTACTTATTGCTGTGAGTTGTTTTTTTTCAAAAATTATTGATATAGCCAGGAAACAGATTAAGGTTTATCGATGCTCATTTGGAAATTACCATCATGGCCCTATAACATTGATTTCACCCAAGAATTGAACTTCTCTCAAAGCAAATGTATTGCCCAGTTTCTCATTACACTCATTAAACAGTGTTTCGAGCTTCTTTGAAAGCTACGTATCTGATTTTACATGAACACTCCTCTAATTAGAACTCTGATTTCACATAAAGTATTTTTACATAAATCGCATTTTCTTCAGCACAGAAGTTCTTCCTGCAAATGTTATACCGTTCTTCTTTTTGTTAGAAATTCTTGTCGACTGTAAGTAAAGTAAGTAGACCAAAAGGAGGAAATTCTGCTTGGGTGTACTTCCTCATATTCCTTAGAAATACGCCTGTAAGATTCCTGATATTCCTCGAAGTTCTTTATTTTCTTCATTTTCAGCTTATTCTTTCACCCCTACATTCGCTATAACTTCAGTGGCTTGGCTGTGAATAACTCACTTTAACGTCAAGGTTTCTTAATGAAGAAGTTGTCACTGCAAAGT